>WBMV01003266.1:55030-70890 GCA_013396655.1 Campylorhamphus procurvoides | reverse complement strand
AGGAGGTGCCTGTTCAGGACAGAGGGGCTGCAAAACCCTGAAGGGCAGCGTGACCTGCTCTCCTTCCACATTGGAACTGTCCAGGTGCCAGCCTCCAGGGTTTGGTGGGGGAGAAGCCTGGGGTGACCCGCCTTGCAGGGTTTCCACAACCTGCTCTGAGACATCAGCTCCATCATTTTATAGGAGATGTTTTTGGGAAGTCAGAACACACTGTCCTTTCCATCCCCTGGGGTCCCTAACACAGGAATGGGGTCCCCAAGATGGCAAGCACATGGACCTGTTGGAGCAAGTCCAGAGGAAACCAACAGGTTTATCAGAGGGATGGAATAGCTCTGTTGTGACGAAAGGTCGAGAGAACTGGGATTGTTCAGCCTGGAAAAAGAGAAGGATTTAGGGTGACCTAATTGGGCTCTTCCTGTGTCTGAAGGAGCTACAAGAAAGATGGAGGGAGACTATTTACAAGGACCTGGAAGGACAGGAGAAGGAGGAATGGCTACAAACTGACTGAAAGCAGGGTTAGATGGGATATTGGGAAGAAATTCTTCCCTGGGAGGGTTGGCAGGCCCTGGCACAGGTTGCCCAGGGAAGTTGTGGCTGCCCCATCCCTGGAAGTGTCCAAGGCCAGGTTGGACAGGGCTTGGAGCAGCCTGTACTAGTGGAAGGTGTCCCTGCCCATGGCAGGGGGCTTGGAACAAGATGATCTTCAAAGTCCCTCCCAACCCAGGCCATTCTGTGATTCCATGATTCTCCAGCTCTGCTGAGGCATCACTTCTACCTGCCCAAACCAGGACATGCATGAGAAGAGCCCTGGGCTGCCCAGACCCCTCATGTGCAAGCTGCACACCACCCTGGGGGTGTCCTCTGGCCTGGGGTCTGCTGGGGGGTACAGGGGATGCTGCAGGGACGCCACCAGCCCTGGTGCAGCACAGCAGGACCTGGGCAAATCTCTGCCACCTTCCCTCTGCTGCTCGTACGTGCATCCTACACCCAGCAGTGCTGGGGACAACCTGTGCCCATGGGCTGGTGCCAGCCTGTCCCTTAACACCTTATCCAGGGGAAAAGGCGTTTCCTGTGGGTATTCTGCCCATCAGCTGCGTGACTCATGCAGCTGGTTTCCTCTCCCAGCCCCTTGCACCTCCTGGCCTCTCCCTCCCACTTCCACCCTTCCTTGGCAGGGAAGGGTGTGAAATACCCGGCTTATCAGGGCCCTGCTCGCCAGGGCTTGCTGAACTCCTCCTGTGCAGGCACCTCCCTGCTCCAACCACCCACACTACGGAGATGGGGGGCTCACCAGGGGATGGGTCTCCAGTCTGGGCACAGCCTTTGTGTTGCTCCCTGAACACCCTGGGCATCCTGGGCACCCTGAGCATCCTCGGCATCCTGGACATCCTGGGCATCCTGGGCATCCTGGAAACCCTGGGTAACCTGGAAACCCTGGGCACCCTGGAAACCCTGGGCATCCTGAGCAGCCTGGACATGCTGGGCATCCTGAACATCCCAGACATCCTGGGCATCCTGGGCACCCTGGGTATTCTGGACACTCTGGACACCCTGAGCATCCTGGGCATTCTGGGCATTCTGGGTATCCTGGGCACCTTGATGCCAGGCACCTGCTTCCAATAATTCACCTTTTGGGAAATCCTCAAACCTGGAGCCTTCCTTGGCCATCTCCTTAGAGAAACCCCCCTGCTGCAGCCCTGCACCTGTAGATGCCCCACACCCTGGGTGGGGTGGGGATGAAAACCAACCCTCCCAGCTGAGGGTATGGGCACAAAAGGCATTTCTGGGGGCAAACACACACCACCCACTTGCCAAGCGTGCTCACTTGTCCCTGGAGCCACCTTTGGTGTCTCACACTGACTGCACATCCCATGCCCAGCCCCTGCCTCGAGGAGGGGAAGGCAGAAACTTCCAGCAGCGAGATCCGTGCGGTCTCGACACAGTTCATTAGGGGAAGAAAAGATGGGGGTTGTGGTTAAAAGTTTGGTGTCTAAAACTTTGGCCTCTGTTCCTGCCTCTGCCACGCTTCAATCCCAGGCAAGTCACACGAAACCCTCGGGGCTGGAAACGCCACGGAGCAAACTGGTTCCCACCACCTCTGTCTGCAGAGGGGTGGTTGGAGCAGAGCTGTCCCAGCTGCTGGGCCATTTGGGGTGACAGAGCCCCCTCCATCTGTCCTGCACCGAGGAAGGGCCTGTGTTTGCTCCCTTTGACTTCTGAAGCTGCCTGAGGTCTCCCTGTTTGAGGCCCCCTCAGCTCGGCTCCATTTAAGGGGCTTAGGAAGAATTGAACATTGCTGGAATTCTTCTCTAGCTAACTTTAAACATTCATTACTTTAAATGCTAATCCCCTGGGATTATTCCATTGGATAGAGCGATGTAAAGCCACGGGGGAGAGAACAGCATGTCTTCTTGCCCACTGCACACAACTCGACGGCTCTTTTGGGGAGGGAAGTGTGAAAATGCCAATATGAGCTTCTCCAAACCTGGCTTGGTTTTTACACCTCACTGTGGACTCTCAAACAAGCCAAGTCTGAAGGCTCTTGCTCCAGCTGGTTTTGAGTTGTACATGTCCAAAGTGTCTCCGTGGAGCACGAGGGGGAAATGTGTATTTTTCCATGTGTGTGACTCAGAAATGACTGAACCCAGTCGGTTCCAATTTCTTGAAAAATCTGCTTTTGGCTTGAACCCAAGAGTGGAAACTTTCAACCAAAAAAGAGTCGATTTGAGCTCTAAATAACACGAAAAAAAGGCTTAGAAGGGAAACTGGATTTCAACCATCATTATGGCAATCACTTCTCATGGCCCTCTGACAGCAACAGCAGAGCAAATAGTGAAAGTAATTCCCAAGGAAAATTTGCTTGGATTCCACGGGCAGAGGGGGATTGGTCTGCAGGCTCTTTGTGCCGGCCGTTCACGAGCGGGACAGAGACCAGCCCTTGGAACAGGGAAGGAACTGGAGTGCTCAGCTCCAAAACACACGGAGGATGGAGGTCAAGCCCAGGCCTTGGCACCGGGCAGGGGCTTTCGGACACAGACACAGCCTGGCCCGTGGAGAGGCTGCTCTCTCCCCTTCCAACTTGTGCCTGCACTGCAATACGCCCTGTTCACTCAGGGAAGATTTATGTATTCCCTGAGAGGTGCCTGAATAATTTGAAGCCACAATTAATTAAAGACTGCTGCAATCTGCTTGCAAACAGGAAGCGGGGCAGAGAAAAAGACACAATCTCTCACAAACAGACATGTTGTGAATTAGCTCTAATCAGGCTAACAATGATGGATGCACTCCCCCAGTGGCTTTCATCTGAGAGCTGCTTGTGCTGGTGGCTGTGAAGGCCCTACGCTGGATTAGGATGAGATGGACTAGCTGATAGACTGGGTTTCTCCTGCATTTCGAGAATGCTGGATCTCGGCAGGGACACGCTGTCCAACTTGGCCGTGGTCACACCAGTAAATCAATGGCCAGGCTATAACCGGCACCGTGGCTCCCTGGCTCTGAAGGCAGGCCAGCAGATTTCCCTGAAAAGAGCAGACTGTTTATATTTGGGGAAAAAAGTTCCATTAATTGGAATGAGAGCCAAGGCCGTGCGTTGCTCATCAAAGTATGCAGGACATCGTAGTATGGCACGGAGCTGCAGGCTGGGAGGGATCACCGGTGCCTCGGAGCAGGGCCAGCTCCAAGGAGAGACCAGGTGGCTTTGGGCTTTGTCCAGGCCAGTTGTGAACATCTCCAAAGAGGATTTTCACCCTCACTGTGAAAATCTTTCTTTTTCTTCACCTCACACTGGATTTTCCCTCGCCTCGACTTGTGCCGGCTGCCCCGGGATCCTTCACCACACACCCCAGGGAGGAGTCTGGCTCTGTCTTCATAACTCATTAGGCAGTTGAAGACAGTAATTAGGGAGTCCCTCACCTGATGAAACCCCTTCCCCAGCCTCCCCTCATGTGCTCCAGTCCCTTGCCATCCTGGTGAGGACAGGACACACCCCAACATGTCACTTGTTGTGGTCATCCCAACTCAAACACAACCCAAAGTCCCACCGAGAGTTGATCTGGAGATGGGACAAACTAGTGAGGGTACAAATCGCTGTGACTGGTGTCACCCCCCAGGTTCCTGCACACAGCATGGTCAACCCAGGACCCAGCTCAAGGGGGTGAGAAGCTGGGCAGGGCACTGGTTGAGGGGAGGACAGAGGTCACCCAGCAACAGGACTGAGGCCAAAAGCATAGAGAGATGTGAGAACTGTGGCAGGACCCCATGTAGCTCCTCACAGGACATCTGGTGTGGGACATGGCTGTGGTGAAGGGAGATGAGAGGGGACACAAAGGGGATGGCGGAGGGGTGGGGGGGAAATGGGATGACCCTGAGATGGAAAGTGCCATTCAGAAACACAATACATCAATGTGGATATTCCAGAATCCTGCACACATGAAAGGGATTGGAGGGTTGGCGTGTTGAGGTTTGACTGACTTTGGCTCCAAGGTCTGGCCCATGGGATTGTATGGATACTGAATCTATAGATATTATAGATTTTAGTAGTGTGGATTTTCCAACTGGACATGGAAATACAGACCTGGAGAGGCCATCCTGAAGGAGCCAGCTGGTAATAAATTTTAGCTGTTAAGGCTCTCCTTTGGGAGGAGAAGTGTCTCCATGACAGTGGAGAGAAACAGGCACCCCCAGAGCTCTGTGGTTGCCTCCAGACTGGGATCTGCAGCTCAGAAATGGGAATGCTGTGGACACAAGCACTGCATGGCCATGGTGATGCTCCAGTCAACTCAGAGGCTGCTGGAGTCACTGAAGACACCACGGAGCAAAAGTGGTGGGGTCCTTGTCCCCATGCCCTGGGAGGTGGACTTGTCCCACCAGGGGCCCATGGAAGAGGAGCCCAGCACTGAGTGAGGGGCTATTCCCATCAGTTGTGCTCAAGTCCTTTTTAGGCACCGGAGCAAACATTCTGGATATGTCCCTTAATCACGGCCACTCATAAATCTTGCTGTCACAGTGGGAGCCTTTCACTTCCAGATATAGATTGGAGAGCAAATGCTCCTGGCTATTCTGGGCTGTGACAGCTGATAGATGGCTCCAGAATTTACTATTTTAGACTTGGACTTTGCTGTTGGGGGACACGATGGAGATGCCGGTTGTGGAATGTGCACGTTGGCCACGTAGGTTTCATTTGAAACACACTGAAGGATAACCCCTGCCAGAGCAGCAGTGCAGGTGGAATATTCATCTTTCCCATATTGGGAGAAGTTTAGGGATCCAGACACTGAACTGGAGAGCTCCAAGATGCCAAAGGATGACAGGATTTTCAAGGCAAAGGTACACAACTATTTGGTACCCCCACACAACAGTGGCTTGGCCACCAAAAATCGCAGTGAGAATGAACTGGACAAGGTAGATCCTCAGGGAAAGTGGGTCTGAGGACCTGGAAGTGCCCAGTGTAAATGAGAATTGCCAGAAGTTGAGCTGAGCTGGACCTTTTGAAGGTTTTTCAGTCAAGCAGTGGCAGACTCTGCAGCTGGGTCAATAAACAGGAGTGTGAGGAGAAGAGGGGAGGCTAATGATGATCTCAGGATAGACCCATCCTAAGTACATCACGTTTCTTGTGATGTCAACTGTGCACCCATCACAGGGTGGCTCCTGGTGATGCCCCCAGGAACCCAAACCCGGTGGTGATCTCAGCCCACCTGCCCCAGTCCTTCAGGAACTGGCTCCAGCTTGACACAGCCCCCATGAGAAGAGGTCAGTGTGGGCTGGGGAAGGTCAGAAAGAGGGGGGGGTCTCACCAGCCACCACCAGCACTGACACAGGTCCCCCTGGTACTGTCACTGTCCCTGTGAGGCTTTCTCAGTGCATCATCTCCTGGAGCTGGGGTGGCATTGCAAAGGAGAAATCCTGCCCTGGAGCTGGCAGGAAGGATCCCGAAAAGGCAATTAGGGAAAGTCTGGGGCAGTGGAGCAGCATAATGGGATGTTGGCTAATTACACATGAGACAGCAGCAGGTACAGGCAGAGTCAGGACAGAGGGAAACAGCCATGAATTGTGCCAGGGGGTTGTGTGAGCTCCTGGGGAAGGAGTGGTGGGGCCTTGAGACAACAGCTCTGCACTCCAGCAGACATGGATGGGGCCACCTGGAAAGAGGTTGCTGCCCTCCAAGACTCAAGGGACTGGAGGGATGTGGCTCACTGCAGAGGGTGTTGGGGGATCAGGCTTGGGGGACTCTGCAGAAGCTGGAGGAGACTGCTGGCAGAGGCACAGAAGGGTTCAGGCTGGTGGAGATCACCTCTCTGCTGCCTCAGGGTAAGGAGAAGGTAAGGTCTGGAGCAGAACTTCCAGGAGAGAGGTGGGAATAGGCAGGACCATAACATGGAGTGTGCTTGGTCTGCGATGCTGATGCTGCTGGTCTGGCCCATGAGAAGGTGTGGATGCTGAATCCACAAGTACTATAGGTTTTAGTAGCATGGATTTTCCTCCAGGGGCTCTTGAAGGACATGGAAACACTGATCTGGAGAGGACATCCTGAAGGAGCCAGCTGGTGAAGAATTTTAACTGTTAAAGTAAGAGACAGGAACACCTGGACAACCTCAGGAAATTCAGGCACTGCCAGGAGTGAGCCTTTAGTAGATGTTGGGAGAAGGAGATTGCAGAATCACAGAAACATAGAATATCCTGAGCTGGGAGGGACCCCAAGGATCCTGGAGTCCAACCCTCAGCCCTGCCCAGGACCAGCCCCAAGAGTCACCCCCTGTGCCCCAGAGCATCATCCAAACCCTCCTGCAGCTCTGGCAGCCTTGGGGCTGTGCCCACTGCCCTGGGGAGCCTGGGCAGTGCCCACCACCCTCTGGGGGAAGAAGAACCTTCTGCTGAGATCCAACCTCAGCCTGCCCTGCCCCAACTCCAGCCCTTCCCTGGGTGCTGTCCCTGGTCCCCCCAGAGCAGAGCTCAGTGCCTGCCCCTCCTCTTCCTCTTACAAGGAAGTTGTGTCTTCAGTGCGCATAAAGGAGCTGACTCCTTGCTCTAGTTGTAAAGGAGGATGACCAAGAGGTGCAATCTCTCCTCCTTTCCTTGGATCAGCTTTGCTCTGACCTTTGCCATCAACTCTGTCCATTCCAGCACCCCAGCAGGGCTTTTCAGTTCAGAAGGACCCTCTCTGCTGTCCCACCACCTCTGTGCCATAGGACTCTGCCCAGCAGCCTCTACCCTTTGCAAAGCCAAGCTTCTCTTAGGGTCCAGGCTTGGTCCCATGTGGCCCCCGTGCACATGCACATCGCCTCCAAGGAATGTGCTTTCTTGGGTGGAAACTCTGTCATCGGAGAAATATTCCATATTTTCGTTCGCTCGCATTCCCCAAATGAAAAATGAATCGCGAAGCCTCATAAATAAGGGGGCCGAGTTTCTCATTTACATATTTCTGTGGTTCTTGGAGCAGGGGTGGCCGTGGCCCTGCCAACCATGTCCTAAGCCTTCTCCTCGTGCACCTTGGCTCCCGCTGGCCGCTGCCTGTGCTCCCTGGAACAGGCTGAGGTCACTCTGCCTCCTGCCAAGCGTCTCGTGCAGCCACGGGCTGCTGGCACGGCAGTGGCAGGCAAAGCATGGCTAGATGGGAACCTCAGAGAAATCCCGTCCCCAAGCAGGTTTTAGGGATTCGAATAAGGGTTTGCGTCGAGCGTGAGGGTGTGTTGGGGAAGGAGAGCCCCATGGTGTGGTCACAGCTTGGCTCTGGGGGCAGGCTCGGGGTGACTGGGGAAGGGAGGTCTGGAGGACTTGAGAGATGGAGTAAGGTTTGATGTTGGGAGAAGGTTCTTCCCCCAGAGGGTGGTGGGCACTGCCCAGGCTCCCCAGGGCAGTGGGCACAGCCCCAAGGCTGCCAGAGCTGCAGGAGGGTTTGGATGATGCTCTGGGGCACAAGGGGTGACTCTTGGGGCTGGTCCTGGGCAGGGCTGAGGGTTGGACTCCAGGATCTTTGGGGGTCCTTCCAACTCAGCGATTCTGTGATTCTGAGAAGTGGAAGAGAAGAAGGCAGGGACCAGCTGGGAGGGAAGGATAGAGGGAAGCAGGAACAGGCAGGAATGGCCCAGGCCACCAGGTGGATGATCACAGGCTGATGTGGCTCTTCCTTCTCCCTGGAAACATGTTTGTCCCATGCTCCCTCCTTGGTCACACCAAGTGCTCTGCCCTTGCTCACCATGGGCCAGCTGCACCATCTCTCCATCTCCTCCCCTCCCCTCAGCCCTCTCCCCTTGTTTCTCTTTCCCCTCACTGTGGGCACTTTGCACCCTTGGAGCTGAACATGCTGCTGAGTTCCTCCTCTGAGCTCCAGCACTCAGCATGGGCAGGTTGGAGAGAGGACCAGAATCTCTGAGCACTCCCCCTGGATCCCCCCCAAAATATTTGCAGCAAAGTGTGTTGGGACTTCTATCTGAGGCATGTGCTTTCCTTCCAGTTCCTCCAAAGAGGTCTCCAAGGGGTTCCTGTGGGTGCAGGGCACAGAGAAACCACCCCGGGGTGTGCACAGAGCCAGGAGTGCTCCTGGATTGGGAGATGCATCTCCCCTTTGGGGTGTTGGTGACCTCAAGCCGTGCACACCAGTGGCCTGACCTTCTCCTGGTGCACACCTGAGGCCTGGCAGGTGGAAATGCACCACAGACACCAGCTGTGACCACAGCTGTCCTCTGGACCTCCTTCTCCCCAGGTCATGCTTGGAGTTTCAGGTGGACCATTTTGCTCTGGCACTGCAGGGAAAGTCCAGTTGGTGTCACCCAAGGGTTAATGGCTATAAATCGTGCTGCTAAAGTGATTTTCTGGTTTCAATTTAACTTTGCGTTTGCGTGTGGATTACACTCAAGGATGTTCATACTCACTTAATAATCCCTCCACTTAGGCACTGCAGAGATGAGCCCTCGGCTGCCAGAGCCAGGGGAGGAAGGGGAACATTTAACACTTGTCTCCCTGAAAGGTGACCCCACTTTCCTCAGGAGGAAAAGAGAGCTGGACCCCTGGCTGTGAAGCTGTAGTGATGTACAAGGAGCAGACACGAGCTCAGGAGACCCCCCAATGCTTGGGAGAGATGGGCCCTTGAGCTCTGCATTGAGTTCTTCCAAGGGTGTATCAAGAGCAAGGGATGTGGGGTGGCCACGATTTCCCTGTTCTCCCACAGAGCTCCATCCCACAGGTTGCCCCATAGGATGCCCCAAGCCCTGGAGATGCCACGTGTGAAAATGGACTCCATCCAGAGAGGACCAAGTCAACCCTGCTGAGCCCAGGGATGGCCAACACCAGGCCCAGGCACACACAGACCACAAAGCCTTGCCTTGGCTTCCACCAGCCCCTCACAGAAAAAAAGATGGTTTTGGAGCGGGAGCAAGTGTGTCCTGCAAAGTTGTCTAAACATAGCACAAGGAAACAGGAACGTGAGGGCAAGGCTGGGAGCACAGCAAAAACAACCCAGGGCTCGCTGCTCACAGCTCAGCATCCTTGTCTGCAGCCACGTCCCAGGGATGCTGGGCAGGCACAGCCAGCCAGGGCTGTCCCAGAGCCAAGGGCCATGCCAGCTGCCAGACTGGGCAGGGACACAGTGTACAGTTCTCCCCGAGCCTCCTTGGCTGTGCTGGGGCTTGGGATATCACTGGAGAGTCAGAAATCCATGCCAAAAGGGGTTGCAAGGACACCAGGAGCATGTGGGGTCTGCTTGGCTCTTCATCTCTCTGCTGATCTTCCCAGCAGGGCTGGTGCTGTCCCTGACATGATTCCTAGTGAGGCCCCACCAGCAGATTGGTGCTGGGGTGTTCTTCCAGGCACTGCTCCTTGTCCTGGTGCAGCAGGAGAGAGAAGTCACAGTGCCACAAGCTTGCAGGAGAGAGAACTGGTGGGACGCCCACATGGGACAAGGAGGATTAGCTCCACCAGAGGATGGTGTCCTGGGCTTCCTGGAGTGTCCTACAGCTCCTCTCCACTGTCCATCCTAGCAATGGGCCCTGGACATGTTCTGAGTTATGGATACAGTCCAATGGACATGGTCCATGGGCAACTTGCTCCAGGTGTCCCTGCTTGAGTTGAGGCTTGGAGATGACCTACAGAGGTCCTGGCAAACCTCAACCACTCTGTGATTCAGGGATTTTCCCTCCCACCAATCATGCTTTTCTCAGCACTCTCTCCATCCTCCACGCCCAGGTTCTTTGTGCATGGACCAGCAGGCTGCTCCTATCCCCCCATCCTTCCATGCTTGCTCAGAGGACACAGGACCTACTTGGCCTGTGGTGGATCCTCACCCAGGTGCTCCTGCTGTTCAGCTGTGCTGTCACACACATTCCCTCGGGGAGCAGCAGATACAGCACTGGAAGGATTTTTCCCAGTTCAGATCCCTATGCAGATGGTTGCCAGGTCCCCATTGTCAGTGACCTCCTCAGGCCACGTGGTCTCACAGCACTGATGATCCTCCACAACTCTGGGGCTCTGGGGACAGCCTCGTGGGTTTGCAAGATGCTGCAGGCTCCCTTCCCTCAGCTCCGTGGCTCTCCTGCTCATCACACACACAGACAGCCCCCACGGCTCCCTGCTAAGGGCTGCACTCCATCTCCNCAGCTCCGTGGCTCTCCTGCTCATCACACACGCACAGCCCCCACGGCTCCCTGCCGAGGGCTGCACTTCATCTCATATTCAAATTTTGGGTTGATGGCAGTCTGGCAGTGCCTCGTGCCAAAAGGGACCTGATCAGATTAGGTGGTCCTCACCAGAGCAGACAGGGTCCTCACCTCCCCGTCTGAAAGGCTTTCAAGGAAGCGGAAAGGAGGAAAAGGGAGTTTTTAACATGAAACATCTGGCGTGTTAGTCTGCCTTGAACACCAGGATGGGAGGGAAACGTGTCCTGCAGGCAGAGGGGAGGAGAGAGGAGATCTCTGGGTATGTGCAGTGATGGGCACGAGCACAGCTGGACCAGCTGTATCCGTGTGCTCACAGCCCCATGTCCCCATATCCCTCGGGATGTCCCCATGTCCCTCGGCATGCACCCAAAGCCACGGCTTGGGGATGTGCCCCACACTTTGCATGCCGTGGGGAGGGGAGAGAGGGCTGGAGTGTCCTGGAAGAGCCTGAAGCAACCTGAAGCCCCAAAACAGAGACAAGACCTACTGACAATGCCAACCGAGCTCCCAGATTTCCTTTGGGAGCTGGAAACTCAGCGCCCAGAGCAGGAGGGAGCTGGGAGAGTTAATCGGGGACACGCAGGCTGCGGGAGACTGTTAGAGAACAAACCGTGCCTGGGAGAGAGCTGTAAAATACTTGGTAGTCTCTCAAGCAAGTTGGCAGGAGAGCAAGTTGAGATGGACTCAAACATCGTTTCCACCTGGTCTGAGAGCGGGCCAGGGAGCGAGGCGGCGGAGCCGAGCTGAGCTCAGAGCCCCGCGGTGACCCACGCTAATGCTCCCTTTTATCACCCGGCTTTAAACACGCGCTTTTATGATGTGCGAGAAGGGGGCATATGGTTCTCTAATTAACTCAAGAGTGCTGAGTTGTGAAGTGCTGCGAGGAAAAGCAGCTCCAGCGGGGATGGCAGAGCCGGCAGCGCAGCCCGATCCCTCTGCCAAGCAGCCCCTGCACAGCTCGGGGGGAGATTCCTTCTCCCGCGGGCACTGCCTGCTCCTGGCACCCCAACCCCAGAGGGGCTCGGCCAGCCATTCCCCAGGGAGATATTTACCCTCAAAAGTGCCATCTGCAAACCTCTGTCTGGTGAAAATGATGTTGGTGCAGAGGATGCTCTCACGCAGCAGCCCCCCTGGAGTTCGGAGCATGGCTGTTTCTTCTTCACTCTCATTTTGCTCTCTGTTTGTGCGTTTGGATGCTCTTTGCATCCCCCTGGGTTAACACACGACAGTGGTGGGGTGACTTTGGCCTCTGCTGCTGTCCATCTGCACACATGGGGCTGGTGGGGACCTTCCTGACCCACCACACAACACACCATCCTGTCACCTGTCAGGCTGTGGTTCCCCAGCCCCAGCACTGAGACACCTCTGGGACTGGGAAACACCTTCCTCAAGCATTTCCAATGGAACTAAAAACCTGATGATTACCAGTTTTACCTAAAAATGGTATTTCTATGATTTCTCTCCCTGAAACCAAAACGAAATTCCTAATAATTTGGATTCAAAGCCAAAAAAGCCTGTTTCAGCCTGAAACACAATGCCTGGGTTTACTTTATTTGTCCAGCCATGAGATATAACCCAGTTCCACGCTAGAATGAAAAATCCCCCCTAATTTTCCTTTAAAATGGTGAAATATTTCATCAGTGCTCTTTTGGTTTGCAGCCTCTTCAGCGAGCAGCTCACCTGGCCCGAGGCAACATTCTGCAGTCAAAGAATCGCTAATTAAATTGAAACATTATCCATGTGCGAGTTACAAATGACGTCTTAACTGGCTGAGCTCAGCCAAAGCATCACCGTGGGCACCAGGACCTGGGTGGCAGCACGGAGGTGAACCTGGAAACCTTCAAAACCTTCATCCATGTGCATCCCCGAGGCAAAGAGCCCCTGGTTTTTGACACAGGGTTGATGCTCTCACGTCATGGGAAGCAGGAGCTTCAAACATCAGCTTGCAGGAGCTTCAAACATCAGCTTGCAGGAGGACATGGCAGGAGGAATTGTCTCTGCTCAGCCCATGCTCCTGGGAATAAAAGAGGGGAGGACAGTGAGACCCCTGTTCCCTCAGCGGGTATAAAGGACATGAGGGACAAAGCTTGAAGTGACAGGTGAAACTTGGAAGCTGCGTGGAAAATTCAGTGATGGTTGTGGCTCTGAGCAGAGGGAGAACTTGGAGTTAACAGGGAGTGNCATCTCATATTCAAATTTTGGGTTGATGGCAGTCTGGCAGTGCCTCGTGCCAAAAGGGACCTGATCAGATTAGGTGGTCCTCACCAGAGCAGACAGGGTCCTCACCTCCCCGTCTGAAAGGCTTTCAAGGAAGCGGAAAGGAGGAAAAGGGAGTTTTTAACATGAAACATCTGGCGTGTTAGTCTGCCTTGAACACCAGGATGGGAGGGAAACGTGTCCTGCAGGCAGAGGGGAGGAGAGAGGAGATCTCTGGGTATGTGCAGTGATGGGCACGAGCACAGCTGGACCAGCTGTATCCGTGTGCTCACAGCCCCATGTCCCCATGTCCCTCGGGATGTCCCCATGTCCCTCGGGATGTACCCAAAGCCACGGCTTGGGGATGTGCCCCACACTTCGCATGCCGTGGGGAGGGGAGAGAGGGCTGGAGTGTCCTGGAAGAGCCTGAAGCAACCTGAAGCCCCAAAACAGAGACAAGACCTACTGACAATGCCAACCGAGCTCCCAGATTTCCTTTGGGAGCTGGAAACTCAGCGCCCAGAGCAGGAGGGAGCTGGGAGAGTTAATC
The DNA here is from genome assembly GCA_013396655.1 of Campylorhamphus procurvoides. Lineage (NCBI taxonomy): Eukaryota > Metazoa > Chordata > Aves > Passeriformes > Dendrocolaptidae > Campylorhamphus > Campylorhamphus procurvoides. The sequence continues at coordinate 57,498 of WBMV01003266.1, read as the reverse complement.
GGGGACACGCAGGCTGCGGGAGACTGTTAGAGAACAAACCGTGCCTGGGAGAGAGCTGTAAAATACTTGGTAGTCTCTCAAGCAAGTTGGCAGGAGAGCAAGTTGAGATGGACTCAAACATCGTTTCCACCTGGTCTGAGAGCGGGCCAGGCAGCGAGGCGGCGGAGCCGAGCTGAGCTCAGAGCCCCGCGGTGACCCACGCTAATGCTCCCTTTTATCACCCGGCTTTAAACACGCGCTTTTATGATGTGCGAGAAGGGGGCATATGGTTCTCTAATTAACTCAAGAGAGCTGAGTNAACTCAAGAGTGCTGAGTTGTGAAGTGCTGCGAGGAAAAGCAGCTCCAGCGGGGATGGCAGAGCCGGCAGCGCAGCCCGATCCCTCTGCCAAGCAGCCCCTGCACAGCTCGGGGGGAGATTCCTTCTCCCGTGGGCACTGCCTGCTCCTGGCACCCCAACCCCAGAGGGGCTCGGCCAGCCATTCCCCAGGGAGATATTTACCCTCAAAAGTGCCACCTGAGAACCTCTGTCTGGTGAAAACGATGTTGGTGCAGAGGATGTTCTCACGCAGCAGCCCCCAGGAGCTCAGAGCGTGGCTGTTTCTTCTTCACTCTCATTTTGCTCTCTGTTTGTGCGTTTGGATGCTCTTTGCATCCCCCTGGGTTAACACACGACAGTGGTGGGGTGACTTTGGCCTCTGCTGCTGTCCATCTGCACACATGGGGCTGGTGGGGACCTTCCTGACCCACCACACAACACACCATCCTGTCACCTGTCAGGCTGTGGTTCCCCAGCCCCAGCACTGAGGCACCTCTGGGACTGGGAAACACCTCCCTCAAGCATTTCCAATGGAACTAAAAACCTGATGATTACCAGTTTTACCTAAAAATGGTATTTCTATGATTTCTCTCCCTGAAACCAAAACGAAATTCCTAATAATTTGGATTCAAAGCCAAAAAAGCCTGTTTCAGCCTGAAACACAATGCCTGGGTTTACTTTATTTGTCCAGCCATGAGATATAACCCAGTTCCACGCTAGAATGAAAAATCCCCCCTAATTTTCCTTTAAAATGGTGAAATATTTCATCAGTGCTCTTTTGGTTTGCAGCCTCTTCAGCGAGCAGCTCACCTGGCCCGAGGCAACATTCTGCAGTCAAAAGAATCGCTAATTAAATTGAAACTTTATCCGTGCGCGAGTTACAAATGACGTCTTAACTGGCTGAGCTAAGCCAAAGCATCACCGTGGGCACCAGGACCTGGGTGGCAGCACGGCAGGAGACCTGGAAACCTTCAAAGCCTTCAAAACCTTCATCCATGTGCATCCCTGAGGCAAAGAGCCCCTGGTTTTTGACACACGGTTGATGCTCTCACATCGTGGGAAGTAGGAGCTTCAAACACCATCTTGCAGGAGCACATGGCAGGAGGAATTGTCTCTGTTCAGCCCATCCTCCTCGGAATAAAAGAGGGGAGGACAGTGAGACCCCTGTTCCCTCAGCGGGTATAAAGGACATGAGGGACAAAGCTTGAAGTGACAGGTGAAACTTGGAAGCTGCGTGGAAAATTCAGTGATGGTTGTGGCTCTGAGCAGAGGGAGAACGTGGAGGTAACAGGGAGTGAGGGACTTCTGACCCAAGGAAAAGCCCCAGATTCCAGGGGCTGCTGGTGGACCCTGGCAAAGGACAGAAGCAGAGAGACCCCAAAACCTGAAGGAGGAAATGAGCCCTGTGACCAACAGCAGGACCCTCCGGCATCAATTCCCACTCCCCTTGGGGGAGGCTCATCCCTGGCACCACCCTGGCACTGAACACAGCCCCGTGCCCTGTGTTACCCCCTCTCTTCCCCTACTCTGCCTGCACTCCTGCTCCTCTCATGTCCTCATCTGACTCCTTTTGGCCAGCCTGCCGGGAGGAAACAGCGTGCATTGGTGCAGGGCCAGGGCCTCGCTTGTGCTGGAGCTCGTGCCAGACTGCACGGCGAGCGGCTGATCCCTCCCGGGGGGCTGCGTTTTGGGGCTCACTCCTCGGCCCAGACAGGTCCATGGGAACCAGGGGATGTTGGGACCTGCCAGGGCTGGGCAGTGGCTCGCAGGGCTCTTCAGGAGAGGAGCCAAACCCCAAAAGCTGTGGCTTCCCCTGGGAAGTTAAAACCTATAGTGGGGCTTGGTGGAGGCAGGGAAGCGAGTCAAACAGACCCAGAAAGGTGATGCATGCTGCCCAAGGGCTGCCTGTCACCCCAAAGAGAGGTCTACCAGGCTTTGTCTCCTCCATCTCCAGGAGGAAGTATCAAGAAGAGGCTCTGGATTAGCCCTGACACATCCCTGGGAGGGATACAGGGGCATCTCCTCAGTGTGATCCTTCCCAGCTGAGCCAGGCTGGAGTTGTGGGGGTCTACAGGCTCATGGTGAACTGGATGGGCTCCTCCTGCCCATCCCATCCCATCCCATCCCATCCCATCCCATCCCATCCCATCC
>WBMV01003266.1:17699-46456 GCA_013396655.1 Campylorhamphus procurvoides | reverse complement strand
CAACCCAAACCATTCCATGATTCTGTGATTCATCCCCCAGTTTAACCCATTGCAGCCCCAGCTGCCCCCCCAACACCCACCCAGAGACGCCCCACGAGAAAGGGGATGAGGTGACCAGTGGGGACACACAGGGGCTGGGTTTGGGCTCAGAGCTGATGGGGCTCAAACCAACCCCCAGCCCCAGGCTCGGTGGGCACCGGGGGCTGCGTGGGCATCACCAGCCCGGCCCGGGCACTGCGTGTCCCCAGGACACCCCTCGCCCGGAGGAGACCCCCGGGTCCCGCCAGGACGTTTTTCTGCGAACTGCCCGGTTTTCCCGTCCTGTCGGCAGCCGGACACCCCGCGGCCGCCACCTAATGGCCACGGCCGGCGGACACCGGGAGCGGCCCCGGGACCCGGGCACTGGCACCGGCATCGGCATTGGCATCGGCACCGGGGTCCGGGCACTGGCACCGGCATTGGCACCGGGACCCGGACCCTGTACTGAGATCCAGACACCAGTATTGGCACCGGTACCGGACACTGGCACCGGGACTGGCAATAACACGGGCATTGGCACCGGGACCCCGCACTGGGTTTTGGGGACTGGTACTGGCACTGGCACCGGCACTAGGCACTGGCACTGGCATTGACACCAGCACCGGCATCCGAACACCGGCACGGGGCACTCATATGGGTCACTGGTACTGGGATCCCCACACTGGCACCTGAACGGGGCACGGGACACTGACACTGGGATCTGGACACCGGGCACCGGCATCCAGACACTGGCACCAGCACCGGACCCCGGCCCCGGGCACTGAGCCCCGACACTAGCACAGGGTTCAATGCACCGGTACCAAGATCAGGGCTCCGTGCCCGGGGTACTGGCACCGGGCACCGACACCGGGCATCGGGCCAGTCCCGTCCTTTGCGCCCCGCGGCCGGAGTGGTACCTACCCCACATTCCCTCCCTGGACGTCCCCCATCCCTTCACCCAACCCATCTCCACCTGTGTCCCGTCCCCTTCTGGCCGGTGCCAGCCGGGATGCGACACCCCCAGGTGCCACCCGGGATGCGACACTCACCCGTGACCCCAAACCCCCCGTGGCACCCGTGCGGGTGGGCGCAGCTCCCGTGCCCTCCCCCACCGCCCGCCTTGGCAGCTCCCCCCCTTCTTCCAGCGATTTTGGCAGAGACGCGCCGGCTTGGAGAGAGCAGCGAGGAATTAAAAAAAAAAAAAAGAAAGAAAAACGAAAAAAAAAGGGGAAAAGGGAAAAAAAAATATCCCTCCCCGAGCAGGCAGCCCAATCGGCGGGAGAGGCTCGTGTGTGTTTGGCCTTTCCTCATGACGTAGTGTCCTGTGCCTCTCTCCCCCCTCTCCCATTCCTTTTCCCCTCCCTCCTTCCCCCCCTCCCCTTCCCCTCGCATCCTTGGAAGCAACAATTAAGCAGCTCTGGGATAAAACACACAGCCCGCGGGAGCACGGGGGCATTGCTTCAAGAGATGGCAAGGCAGGCAGCTGCACCCCTCCTTCCCGGAGTCCTCCTCCTCCTCTTCTCCATCCTCCCGGCTACTCAGCAAGGAGGTAAGGAACGAAAAGGCTCCTTCCCTTAACCCCGGCCAGCGCTTCGCCTCGGTCCTGCGGGGACCCTCCACGCCTGCCCCGGCTGTGTGGCCCCGAGGAGGGACTGTCACCCACCCTGCCCTGCTTGGGGACATCCCCGAGGGTGGGTGGGCAGCCCTCCCGCGTGCCACCTCCGCAAAGGGCTTTTTGCTCCCCAAACCGGCGGGCGGTCCGTGCCGTGCCCGGGTGGGATGGGATGTCACCGAGGGTGGTGACACGGGGCAGTCCTGGAACAGCATTGCTGCGCCATACACTTGTCGGGGGGAGGCTCCGAGGTGCTGCGTCCTGGCCAGAGGCTTGGGGACACCAGAAGTTTGGGGACACCAGAAGTTTGGGGACACTAGAGGCTTGGGGACACCAGAAGTTTGGGGACACCAGAAGCTTGGGGACACCAGAAGTTTGGGGACACCAGAGGCTTGGGGACACAAGAAGTTTGGGGACATATGACTTAGGGACACGAGGCTTGGGAATATGAAAGGCTTGGAGACACGAGAAACTCAAGAACATTCAGGCAGGGCATTGGGGTTCGCCACCAGACTCCCTGGGGCTGGCAAGAGGGAGGTGGCGGAGGGGAGGTGACACCCCCCGGTGTCCCCCCGGTGTCCCCCGGTGCGGTGGCAGTGCGAGCTCGTGGGGCAGCGGGTGGGAGCATCCCACAGGCGATGTGTGCGAGCTCTGCGCAGTGTGTGGCCGTGACAGCCCTCGGGGCTGCAGCTGCACAGCAGCCCGACCCACCCCAATAGTGGGCTGGGGGTGCCACCAGCGTGACACGGGCGCCAGGGGCTGTGTGACACCCCAGCCCACGCCCAGGCTGCCGAGGCGGGGAGGTGACAGCCAGCGCAGCAGGTGACACAGCAGGTGCCTGCCCGGGACCGGCTCCCGTCTCGGGGTCGGGCTCTGAGCATCCCGAGGCGGGGAGGGCAGCTGGCACGGATTTAGAGAGCGCAGCAGCGGCCAGACAGGGCAGAGGGGACAGCACCTCAGGGGTGGGACAACCACCTTGGAGAGCAGGAAAGTTGTGCCATTGAGAGCGTGCGATGGGCAGAGCCACCGTCGGGGCGGGGTCGGTGCCAGAGCTTCTCAGGCAGAGAGGATTGAGGACCGGAGGAGGGCAGCGAGCAGGATCCCGTGGGAATGCCAGGGCTGTGTGGGCACCGAGGCAGCCACAGGCTGGGCCACCCCTCACCAGATCCACCTGCCTGGGCACTGCAGCTCCCTGCTCTGCACTGTCTGGGGGGCTCCCGGGACCCCATCCATGGGCTGTTCCCCCCTGGCTGTGCAGGCAGTGCCACCCCAGAGCTGGGCAGCTGCCTGCAAAGCCGAGCTGCTGTCGGTGCCTGATCCTGGTCAAGGTGCTGGGTGGGATGTGCTCAGTCTCAGGTATTCTCTGCCTCCACCAGGGATGTGCTGTGCTGTGCTGGCTTGCTGGGCCGTGGTGGCTTTGGTCCCCAGCTGTCAAGCAGGGTCCAAATGGGACCGTGCAGCAGTTCCTGAGCAGTTTGGGAATGTTGGCCTGACTCCAGGCTCTGGCTCAGTCTCCAGGAGTGCTTGCTGGTTTGGGAAGCAGCCCTGCCCCTGGAGAAGGTCCCCGTGTTGGTGGGACCCTGCAGAACACTCCCCCGTGGAGGATTGAGAAGGGTCTCAGCATACTGGTGTGCTCAGCCATGCTCCTGGCATGCCTGCCCTCGGGGACAGAGCTGGGCGAGAGTCACAGCCAGTGGCACGGTGTGGGAGGATGCCAGGGTGCTCTGGGGGGCACCTGGAGAGGGCTCAGGGCAGATTCCTCCAGCACCTGCTGCCTGTGCAGCTCCAAACCAGCCTGGGAGGAAAGGGACCCCCAAGAGACAGCAGAATAGATGAGGAAAAAGAGAGACCCTCCTTCACACACAGACTGTCCCCTCAGAGCAGTGCCAGGGGGCTGAGGTGGCAGGATTCAGGAAGGCCCCAGTGTGTCGGGATGAGCCCCTGAGGATCTGTCCCCTGGGAATCAGAGCTATGCTGGGCACTGTGGGCACCTGCAAGGCTGGACACAGGTAGCATGGGGAAGCTGCTGTGTCTCCCTAAAAGTGCCAAGTGTAGTGTGTCCAAGTGTTTGGAGAGGGGCATCCATCCCTCAGGGTTTCCATCCGTCCCTTGGGTCTTCCATACATCCCTCAGGGCTTCCATACATCCCTCAGGGCTCTCATTCATCCCTTTGGGCTTCCATCCATCCCTCGGGGCTTCCATCCATCCATCGGGGCTTCCATACATCCCTCAGTGCTTCCATACATCCCTCAGGGCTNCCTCAGGGCTTCCATACATCCCTTGGGGCTTCCATACATCCCTCAGGGCTCCCATTCATCCCTTTGGGCTTCCATCCATCCCTCAGGGCTTCCATACATCCCCCAGGGCTCCCATTCATCCCTCAGGGCTCTCATTCATCCCTCGGGGTTTCCATACATCCCTCAGGGCTCCCATCCATCCCTCAGAGCTTCCATCCATCCCTCAGGGCTTCCATCCATCCACTGGGGCTTCCATACATCCCTCAGTGCTTCCCGTGCAGAGCACAGGGGATCCCCTGGCAGTGACACCCACAGGAGGGACAAGAGGGACCCCAGAGAGGTCCCAGCCCTGCAGGTTCTGGGGTCACAGGGGGCAGTTCGGGGGGTGCGATTCGGTGGGCACTGGGTGTGCTGGCACCGTGGGGACCCTCCGAGGGCACGCAGAGCCCTCAGGGTGCTCCAGGGCAGCAGTGGTGGGGCTGAGATGGCATGTCCCCTTCCCAGCCGGCCTGCTGGGGCTGCTCCCTCCCCAAACAGCTCTCGGGGTGTAGCTCATCTGCCAGTGCTCGGAGATGAAAGCTGGAGCTTCAGGGGGGCTGGAGAGGAGCCAGGCTCCCGACAGAAACCCCCCTGCTCCCCCCGAGCTGCTACCAGCGAGCTCGGGCCGGGATGCAACACGGCTTCAAAGTCGCTTGGAGACTGAATGTTTCCATAACTTTCTCCCAAGAAAAAGAAAACAGCGGAATGAGGGAAGAGGGGAAGTGGTGGTGGTTACGCACCGAGGCTCCTCCGGGAGCGGGTGCTCGTGGGCACAGGGAGGCTGGCGAGGTACGAGGTCTGGCTGCCTGGTGAAGGTGGGATATCATGTCCTGTGGTGGATTCTCCAGCCTGGTCCTGGTCTCAAAAACTGTGGGATAGGCAAATCATCCGTATTTCTGGCTTGTGAAGCCAGCTGCAAGTGCAGGTAGGAATGGTGCAGCTGATCCCATCGGGATGGGAAGCAGCACCGGCAGTGGAACAGTGTGGATACCACACATAGTGACCTGTGGGGTGGAACTGTGGGAGAAAAAGACCCGTTCCTATAAACAAGGAGGCTCCACACCAGATCCTGAGCCCCTCCTTGGGTCAAACCTCACCACAGCTGTGGTTGCTCATGTGGGTGTAAGTTCTCCTGCCTCTGGATTGAGGAGGCATCCCTGGGGTGGGTGCTGGAATACTGGAGACCAGCACCATGCTCTGCAGGCTTACAGCCAGCCCAGCCCAGGGGACAAACTGGGAGCCTGGGAACCCCCCTTTGTGGATCCTGCCAAGCTCAGGGCAGGGGCAGAGGCAGCACAGAGCTCCTTCAGGGCTGGGAGACTGGTGACTCAGTTTTCCCTTCCCCGTGTGCCAAGGGAATGGATCTTGAGGACAAAGGGGGGCATGCAGACCCCAAACTGGGCTAGGGGCTGCTGGCCCTGAGGCTGGGGAAGGACAGAGACCAGCCAGAGGGTGATGGCCATAGCCTGGTGTAGTCACAGTGTAGCCGGTGCTGAGATGGGCTGTTGCCAACACTCGTGTGTGATGGTGCTGTCAGTGGGAGGGACTGGTGATGCTGGGGGACATTCGGAAAACCAAATGGGTTAGAGATCCCCCAGCAGTGCCTGCACCAGGGAACAGCCCCTGAGCTGGGCTATGGATGAGAAGCTGATAAAAGGGCTCCCAAAGAAGAGCAGAGCTGGCCGTGTTTGGCAGCAGAGTGGTCAGGGAGAATCCCTGAGTGAAAGGCTCAGCTCTCCGAAGGCACATGGTACCCTCCCACAGTCATCCTGATGTCCCCCGGCCATCCCGGCTCTGCCAGGCCTTGCTGACTCCCTCCACCTCCTGATCTGGGCATGGAGAAGGCTGATGAATTGGCACAACCCCCAAAAAGGTGTGGAGGCACTGGAATGAGGGCTGTATTTTGACCCTGGGATGGCACCTGAGGGATGACCGGGGAGGGGGCAGTGACCGTGTCCCCACCGTGGGACCCTCCTGCTAGAATCCACCTGGAGGCTGATGATGATGATGATGGGCTGAGTATGGCACCTGTGGCTGTGCCAGGTGCCAGCTGGACCTTTCTGGAGTGCCCATGGACTTCAGGGATGCCATGAGCCATCCTGCCTGGTCCCACCTTCCCTGGGGGTCACTGGCACAGGGGGACAGAGGGAGATCAGCCGGGGTCTCTCAACACCACTCCAGCACCAGGGACATTACCTGGCTGTGAGGGGCTGGGGAACACCAGGGGGGGCTGAGCACCCCCTCCTTGGTGGGGGCAGCCTCTGGCTGTGGGCATGGGGGTCCCCGGCCGGCCCCTTGGCTGTCCCACCGGCCCTGGCTCTCAGTGGCAGGGCAGTGTCCCCTCCAGGCAGGGCGGGTGGGGAGCACGGGCCATGTGTGGACGCTCCGAGTTTGCTTGGAAACCAGCGAGAAGTTGGGTTTTTGTTTATTCAAGCCCGGGGGAGGGATGGTGGGCGGGGGAATGTGCCGGGAAAAGGAACTGCTCTAAACTCCCTAACCGGGATAAGGAGCTGCTCTATAACCCCCTGGCCTGGATGAGGAGTTGCTCTATAACCCCCTGACTGGGATAAGGAGCTGCTCTATAACCCCCTGACTGGGATGAGGAGCTGCTCTGCAACCCCCTAACCTGGATACGGAGCTGCTCTGCAACCCCCTAACCGGGATAAGGAGCTGATCTGTAACCCTCTAACCGGGATGAGGAGCTGCTCTGTAACCCTCTAACCGGGATAAGGAGCTGCTCTGCAACCCCCTAACCGGGATGAGGAGCTGCTCTATAACCCTCTAACCGGGATGAGGAGCTGCTCTGCAACCCCCGGGCCGGGATGAGGAGCTGCTTGAACCCCCCTGGCCGGGATAAGGAGCTGCTCTATAACCCTCTAACCGGGATGAGGAGCTGCTCTAAATCCCCTGACCGGGATGAGGAGCTGCTCTATAACCCTCTGGCCGGGATAAGGAGCTGCTCTAAACCCCCTGACTGGGATAAGGAGCTGCTCTAAACCTCCTGACCGGGATAAGGAGCTGCTCTATAACCCCCTGGCCGGCGGCCAGGCCGGGCTGTGCCGAGCCAAAGGGGTGAGCCAGTGGCTGGAGTGATGGCTGAGCGTGGATCCCCTCCATTCCAAGGAAAATCAGCTGCTCCAGGGCCCTCGGCCCTGGCAGGACCTTGGGAAGGGGTGTTAGGGGGCACAGGGCTGAGCTCTATGGGGAGAAGGTGGGGGCTGTGTGACAGTTCCTGTGCCTGTGTGTGCATCTCCATGGATGTGTGTCCATCTCCATGGATGTGTGTCCAGCTGGTGTGTCCTGACACCCTCTGTGCATGACACTCATATTGCACACGTGTGTCCTGACATCCCAGTGCACCCCAGTGCATCCCTGCAGTGGGGCTGGGGGTCTATCCCAGGTGCCTGGAATGGTGAGGGACACGTGTGAGCTGGGCCCAGGGGACACTCTCCTCCCTGCCACTGGTGGGAGACCCCCAGGGTTTGCCCCATGGAGAGGTGCAGCACAACGTGCCTCCCACTGTGGTGTGCCAACCCTGCCACCTGCCTGTCCTCCTTGGGCACTGGTTCTATCCTGCCCAGCCCCAGGGCTGTGTCACTGTGGGTACTCAGCTCCTGGGGTGCCGGCTGCCCCCCAGCCCCACCCAGGTGGCTGGGGAGGCCACTGCATGTCCTCAAGTGCCAGCCATGCCACCACAGGGTTCACAGTGCCCATCCACCCTGAACTCCAGCCCCTCTGCCCAGCGCAGGCAGGAGGTTTGGCTGCAGATTGTCACAGGGGTACTGACCACTGCAGCCACCCCCAGCTAGTCCTGGCTGAACCCTGCACAGCTCTGTGCTGTAAACCCCACTGCAAACCCCACAGCAACCCCTCCCCTGGTGCTGAAATTGGAGCATCCCCCTGCATTGCAACCCTCTTGTGCCCCCAGCCCACCTGCAAGCCTTCATGGCCCTGGTGGAGCTGGGGGCACCACCCGGGGGTGGCTGCCTGGTGGTCTGCAGCAGTCACACCTCTGCCAGTGTTTAAACCAGCCAAAAAACCTTGCTGTGACCTCTGAGCATGAGCTGAGATGCCCTGGGAAGTGATGGGACCTGAGGGGTGACCTCAGTGTCACACAGACAGGCAGAGGGACACAGGAGGGGTTTGATGGGTCTCAGCAGGGTCCCTCCCGTCTGTCACTCCAGTCCCACTGGCCTGAGCTGGCTCTTCCCACTGGCATCTCAGTGGGCAGGGCACCAACAGGGCATGGGGTGGCACCAGCAGGGCATGGGGTGGCCCCAGCCAAGGGGTTTGGCTGTGACCAGTATGGGATGCAGGGATGAACTGGGACAGGCTCACCCCCCACCATGCATGACCATGCCTGGACCCGTTCCCTCAGGGCCATGTGAAGCTGGAGGTGATGGACGTGGTGCTGGCTGTGGAACAGGGGACAGGGTTTGGGAAGCAGAGCTGGACAGCAGCTAGCTCCATGTCCCTCCTTCCCGTGCAGGGCCAAGTCCTGCTGTCACCTCTGCTCAGGTACCTTCCTCGGGTCCCAGCTGGGGCACCTCCAAGCCCTGTCACCACTGTCCCACTGGGGGAACTGAGGGGTGCAAGGAAAGGCAGGGACCTGCACACATCCCACCCCTCCACAGGGAGCAGCGCAGGTCCCAGGACGTGTCACACCCCCCACACCCCCTGCCTTGGGACCCCTGTGGGGATTTTAACGAGGGTTTTTTCTCTTGCAGGGGTCCCTGGTGCTATCCCGGGAGGAGTCCCAGGCGCAGGCTTTTTCCCAGGTAAGAAGGTCCAGGCATCACTGAGAGGGGCTTGCAGGCATGGGCAGGTGCCTGGGCAGTCCCTGGATGCCTCTGAGACACCATGGAAGGCTGGGGACTTGCCAGCAAGAATCAAGGGACAGGGGACACCCTGTCTGGCTGCTCAGCCCTGGATGGCTGTCCCAGCACCAGCCCCACGGTGTGGGACAGGACTGTGAGGCAGTACCAGACTTACCCTGGGGGCCACTAGCCCAGGGCTGGCACCTACACCCTGCCCAGCCCTGGCCACAAGAGGTGCTCACAGGTCTCAGCCTGTCCCCAGCGCTTCAGCCAAAAGCTTGGGGACATCCCGGGGGGATGCCCTACCCCCTGGCACCCATGTGACCCTCTCTGCCTCCCCAAGGACCCTCAGGAGCCTGGCATGGGCAGGTGAGTGTTCACAGGTGGGTGCTCAGACTGTGCCATTGCTCGCAGGTGCTGGAGTTGGAGGTTTGGGAGCAGGTGAGTGCTGGCATTCCTTGCCCAGGGTGTGCTGACATGGGGAGGGGGACAGCACACCCAGCAGAGCTGCCTTGTGGTGGGCAGGGGGTCTGCCATGAGGCTGGCCCTGTCCCACATGGTGTCCCCCTCCCTGGGGGATGCTCAAAGGAAGGACTGCTCTGACCCCTCTCCGCTCACTCTCCCCTAGGACTCGGGGCTGGAGTCAAACCTCCCAAACCAGGTAAGACGCCCTTCCTTGGCTCTCTCCATCTCCAGCCATGCCAACCCTCATCTTCCTCTCACATGGTCAATGGGTACCCCCGATCCTGGGCACCCCCATGACCGAGGCACGCAGCAGCCCTGCCTTGCCACAGCCTCAAGGAGCTTCAGCGTGCTGCCCCCTCCCCTCCAGCCCCCCCAGCCCACCCTTTTGGGGTGCTTGCTGCCTGCAGACCTGTGCCAAAGCATCTGGGGAAGCTGCAAAGCTGGGAGCTGGTGCCTCGGTGGGAAGTTGGCAGCTCCTCCGCCCGCCTGCGATCGTGGCCAAGCAGCTTTTATGGGGCTTCTGCAGCCACGCTGGGGTTTGCCTGGCCTAGGAACGAGGGGGGACAGGGGACATCACTGGGAGAGAGGCGAGATGCTGGCAGGGGGATGAATAGCCTGAGAGCACCAAGTCTGGGGCATGGTGGGGAGCAGGGAGTGGATGTGCAGGGGGCAAATCTGGTGCCAAGCAAGATCATAAATCATAGAATGGTCTGGGTTGGAAGGCACTGTAAAGACCATCTCGTTCCAACCTCAGGGCAGGGACACTTTCCATTAGTCCAAGTTGCTCCAAGCCCCGTCCAACCTGGCCTTGGACACTTCCAGGGATCCAGGGGCAGCCACAGCTTCTCTGCCCAGCCTGTGCCAGGGCCTGCCCACCCCCTGAGTAGAGAATTTCTCCCTAACATCTAATCTAAACCTCTCCTCTTTTGGTTTAAAACCACTCTCCCTTGTCCTATCACTATCTGGCCAGTGACACCCATGGAGAAAAGCTCCTTCAGGCAGACGGGGCTGTCCCCTCCCTGCCCACCCCGGGGGTACCAGCTGTGCCAGGGGCAGGGTCATCCCACCCGCCCCGGCCCCCCGAGCCGCCCCGTCTGCGCGGCGGGAGCGCCAGCCCGAGGCGGGGGCCGGCAACCTCCGTTTGCTCGGATTTCAGCTCGTGGAAAGAAAAACAAGGCCTTTTATTTCGGCATAATTAAAACCAAACGCGGGGCGGCCGCGAAGGCTCAGCCGGAGCGGTGTCCGCGCCCCGAGCCAGCGGCACTGGAATTTGCGCCTGGAGGGAGCGAGGGCTGATGAGCCCCAGATGTTGGAAGGCAGAGCTGGCCGGAGACCCAGGGACTCATTCCTCAGCCATAAACATTTTGGTTCCGTCCCCTCGTGGCCTGGAGGGGTGAGGGGTGGCTGAGGCAGAAGGGGACGGGATGGAGGCTGCTGGCAAGGACATTTGTCACCTAACCCTGTGCCCGTCCCCGGGGCGTGATCCCATCCTACGGGTGTGATGAAACAGGGACTCCTCTGCTCCTCTGGGCTGCCCTCCCACCTCACCCCGCTTCTCTTTCCAGGGGTCAGAGGACTTGGGGGACTCGGCCCTCTTGGGCTGCAGCCAGGTGAGCACAGACCACTGGCCACCCCTGCTCAGGACCACCCCCGGGGAGATGTCCCCAGAGACCTGCCTTGGGGGCAGCACGTCCCTTGTGCCCATCTCCGTAGCTCTCTATAGCCTGTCTGGGGGGTCCCATGGGGGCTGGGTGCCCTTCCCACACCTGAGGGACTGCAGTGCCCAGCAGCAGCCCCCAACATCATTGGCATCAGCCGCAGTGGGGTCACCCCACAGGCGAGGAGGAGCCTGCAGCACAGGGAAGGTGCCTGCACATGGTCAGCCAGCCCAGCTGGGGCTGCAGGAGTGACAGCACCCACTGCAGGGTGCCCAGGTGGTATTTGTGGATGGCAGCAGGATTTTGGGGGAGATGCAGGACATGGCAGTGCCCGCTAACCACGCCTCGCCCAGCCTAACGCCAGCCCTGGTACTGCTGCTCAGCCCGCCACAGCTCGCCACCCACTGTGCCCACCCTGGAGGGCAGGACACCTCCCTGGCAGCTGATTTTTGGGGATGTTCACACTGGTTGTTCTCCTGACAGGTGCTGCGGGTCTCTTCCCAGGAGGTGCCTTCCCTGGGGCGGCCTTCCCAGGGGCCGCCTCCGCCGCAGCTCTCAAGGCTGCTGCGAAAGCTGGTGAGTGCTGGGGGGTCTGGGCAAGGCCACTCTGGGGCTCCTGCAGCCCCCGGGCACTCCTGGTGCCCCCTGGGAGCCTGAGTTAGGAAAGGTTTCCCCATGGAGCTCAGGGGCTGCAAGCAGGAGGTGCTGCTCCCACTGGGATCCCCACCAGTTTAGTGGGACCCAGGCACAGGGGAACTGGTCAAACCTGAGCCCCCAGGAGGGGAGAGCACCGAGCTGCCTGATCCCTGTGCCCAGTGCGGGGGACCCACCCATGGTACTGCCTCAGGGTGTCCCCTTCACCACCCAAGAGCCATCCTGATCTTGTCCCTTCTTTGGCACCGTTCCCGCCACCCATAGCTCAGCGGTGGCATCTCCCACTGGCACTTCCCAATGCCCCCAGGTGCTGGCCTTGGAGGCGTGGGTGGAATTGGTCCTGGTGGCCTCGGGGTCTCCACAGGTAGGAAATACACCTCGTCCCCAGAGTAGCCAAGCCTGGGGCAGACTTGTTGCCGTGCCCACCAGGGTGGGCAGGAGCCGGTGCCGGGGGCTCAGGGGTCTCTGCTGCCTGCAGGTGCCGTGGTACCGGGCGCGGTGCAGCCCGGGGTTGGCGCGGCAGGGAAACCCCCTAAAATACCAGGTAGGTGCACGGCCCTAAAGCCGGAGGCCAGGGCGGGAAACGACTGTGTCTGGGCACTTATCTCTGAATTTCTCTTGCCTGGCAGGTGCTGGAATTCCTGGAGCTTTTCCGGGTGGGGTGCTCCCCGGTGCAGGTGAGTGGAGGTTCCTCACACTGGACAGCATCATCCCAACCTCTGAGGGGATCCCCATCCCACCAGCATCATCCCAAACTCTGAGGGGGTCCCCATCCCGCCAGCATCACCCCAACCTCTGAGGGAATCCCCATCCCGCCAGCATCACCCCAACCTCTGAGGTGATCCCCACCCTGCCACCAACACCCCAAACTCAGAGGGGATCCCCACCCTGCCACCAACACCCCAAACTCCAAGGGGTCCCCACCCCAGTACAAGCAACCCACGCTGGGCAGAGCGTCCTGCCCTGCCACCGCCTGCCTCACGCTGCTCCCTGCAGCTTCCAAACCCTTCTGCTGAGGTCACGGTGACATTTCCCCCATGCCAAAGGCCTGGGGGGACCCGGCATCTCCGGGGGTCTCATGCCAAGCTCAGCAGGAGCAGGCGGCACCGGCACCGGGAGAGGAGCTGGCACGGCCACGGCAGGGCTGGCGGCGTGGGAAGGAGGGGGAGGAGGTGCTGGAGAGGGAGGAATTCCTCAGTGCAAAGTAATTTGGGGGAGGAAAACTTGTGAAAACAAGATGTTTCGACACTGTCCGAAGAAGAAGTGTGTTGCTGGTCAGGAATGTCTTTTCCATGTCTGAAAACGCACAAGTTATAATGAAAGACATTCGTAAGAGGGGAAAAAAAAACACAAACCCAAACCAAAAAACCAAACCAGAAAGAAACTCAAAACCCAAAATCCCAGCCCAAATGACTGCCAGGCCAAAACACTGTCTGCTGCCCCGGGAGGGTTGGGGTTCAGTGGGCAGGACCCCCCTGCTCCCTGAAAAGCCCTGAGCCCACTGCACATCACCAGGGCAGAGAGCCTGGGCTTGGCTTTGCTGTCACCACTCCTGAGTGCCATGTTTTCTCCAGACCCCCCAATCTGCCCCCCAAACCCCAGGCAGCTCCAGGGCTGGAGCAAACCCTTCCCTGGCACATGGGGTTGCAGGCACAGAGGGGTCCTGGCAAATCCCTTAGGATGAGGGGACCCTGTCCCAGTGTTAGTTCTGAGCCAGAGATGGGTGATGAAGGATTTAGGAGATGGGTTTGGGGGTCTTGGGTACCAGTAACATCATGATGCCCCAGCTCACCCCTTGGGTCTCTGCTGCAGGTGTCCGCTTCCCTGGCGTAGGGGTGCTGCCCGGAGTACCCACTGGAGCTGGAGTCAAGCCAAAAGCTCCAGGTAGGTGCCCTCGATCCCCTGGGAACACCTGACTCCAGCTCTGCTCCCCCATCCCACTGGAGCTGGCTCCAGCCCATCCTTTGGCATCACAGCCCTACAGGGCACGTTGGCGAGCAAAGCCAACCTCCAGCGGAGCCCCCTCAGGATAATTTGGGCCTCAAGGACCAGCCCCAGCGCTCACACAAGTGTTTTGTGTTCCTTTCAGGAGTTGGAGCCTTTGGAGGAATCCCTGGTGAGTGTCCCATCTCTCTTGCCTGTCCTTCTCTTCCTTCCCAAGCCTCTTCATCACAGCCATGGTCTCCCCACACCAGAAGATGCCTCAGGGCTTCCCAAGCCACCCAGTCTCCTCTCCTGGAGTGCCCTGGGGCGCTCCCCTCTCTCAAGGGCTGGTGGCAGTCGTGGCGCGGGCTCCAGGTGAGAGTCTGCTGTTGGCTTTGCAGGACTGGGAGGTTTTGGAGGTCAGCAGCCCGGTGTCCCTCTGGGGTATCCCATCAAAGCTCCTAAGCTGCCAGGTAAGCTGCTACAGCCAACGGGGCTGCGGGGGAAGGGTCCCTGGCAGTGTCAGGGGAAGGACCCGCCGCTCCCTGGGGCTGAGTCACTGTGCCCACGGGTCCCCTGGACCTGGCAGTGCCGGTGCTGGCCCTGGGACAGCAGGACAGAGCCGAGGGCTCTGGGCAGATGGGCCCATGGGCAGCCCTGCCCACCTGCCTGGGTGATGCCTCCGATGTTGCCCCTGGTCCATGTGGGCAATGCTGTGCCTCTCTCCAGCTGTTGGAAGGTAGGAAAGGTCGTGTTCTGACGGTGTGCTTTGGGCCAGGCCACCCCAGGATGGCCCTGCCAGCTCCTCCTGGCAGGAGGCACAGCCCTTGCAGGAACCATTGGCTTTCTGTGACTGCTGGGGTTGTGCCGAGCGTTCACCTGGGCCAGGTGTCCTGGCTCAAGGAGCTGTAGCCACCTTGGAGGTCCGGGCAGGTCTCCCTCCCCACTGCCCAACCCCAGAGGAGCTCAGCCCCAGCCCAGGGAAGCCTGATGGAGCTCAGCACCCCTTTCCCAAGCTTGGCTGCTCTGGGGCTCTCCACCCCCCAGCTTGTCCCCAGCTGGCCATACCCAGAGAGGGACAGTGGCAGATTCTGTGCCCTTCAGGGGCCATGCCACCAGCTCCAAGCGCATCCCTGAGGAGGAGGGCAGCCAGATCCGGGCACACCATATCCCCGGGGTGCTGGTTTCCCCACTCACGAAGTTTCTGCGGGAGGGGAGCCCACGGTGGGGAAGCACATCCCGCCCCGGCAGCTCCGCCGGCTCCCCCCGACGGGGCCCGTCACCGCAAACAGCAGCAGGAATACTTGGCCCGTCCCGCTTTCCTCCCGCGGAGCTGAGTTACGCTCATTAGGGCGATCCGTCCCCGCCGCCGCCGGATCCCGTCTGGGCTCCCGGCCCCAAACCGCCTTTCATGGGGTGCCCGGTGTGCAGGACACGCTGCCAGCCGTGCCTGGCTCCGTCCCACGGTGGCACACAGCCCGGACGGGATGCTGAGTCTGACCCACCTCATGGGGAGCCTTCACCGAGTGTCTCGGGCAGGACACCCACCCCATGGCCAGGGAGCCCCGCGGGGCAGTCGGGGTGTCCCCAGCTGTGGTTTTACCTGGTACCCCAAACCCTCCTGGAGTGTTGGAGGTGCCGATTTTAGGCGTGTCTGCAGCTGTGGTTTCACCTGGCACTCAGGTCCTTCCTGGGGTGTTGGGGGATGCCAGTTTGTCACCTCTGAGGATTTGGGGCTGGCAGTGCAGGAACAGACCAGGCTGGCTGTAGAGGCTCTTGTTTTGATGTTGCAGATGGGTCTGGGCACTGGGGGTGTCCCCTGTACTGTCCCCACTGAAGTAGGTCTGGGTTGAGGGGCTATGAGAGGACAACAGGGCAAATAACCTTTTCCGTGGAAGGTCATCTTTTTGGATGATTTGCTCCTGTGCTGTCCCTGCTCAGGAGGTGGCCCTGGGGTCATCCCTTTCACTGGGGGCTCAGCCTGAAGCTCTGGTTGAAATCAGGGTCCTTTTGATGCCATAGGGATGGGGACCATCGTCCAGTGTCCAGCTGTGCTTGGGTGACATCGGTCTGTGTGGAGACCTTTCCATGCCAGCCACTGTGCCCATTAGCCTGAGCCCTCCTGCCAGTTCTGGTGACATCCCCATGGGCACAGCCCCAAAGCAGGAGCTGCTCTCCCAGCCAGGTTGGGGTGGTGAGGGGCTGGACTTGGTCCTGGCAAAACCCTTGGAGAGCCAAGGACTCTTGGCCCTTGGAGTTACCTCCGTGAACCCAAGGCCTGACCCTTTCACAGCTTTGGGGTGAGCGAGGTGCTGATAAGCTGACCCAGGGTGGGCAAGGGAGGTCCCCAAGCTTGGGGACCCCCAGCAGAGCTCCTGGCTGCTGCAGCCTGGAAAAACCTCTGGCTTCCAGCAATGCTGTGCTGGTGTGGGACACCACGGGAGAGCCTGGCAGGGTGGAAGGAAATCTGGTCCCCACATGCTAACTGGTGGGAGGGGATGGCGTCCTGCGCCCAAGGAGATGCTGTGCCATGAACAATCCCATCCTGGCCGCAGGCAGCCACATCCCCGCCCTGCCCACAGCCCCTCAGCGGGAGGTTTAGGGGTGTGAGACACCCTCCACCCCTCGGGGTGTTCCCTTCAGGAATGTGGCAGCCCATCACCTCCCTCTTGCAGCTGCCAGCAGGGATGGGAACTGGGTGCTGCTTCCAAGTGCATGGTCCCCGCCGAGTCTGGGGCATCCCCTCGCCGTTCTGAGCGCTGGGATGCAGCTCTTTCGCAAGGAGACATTTCCCTGGCCACGATGTTCCCGCTCATAATCCCTCCCTGTCCCTTCGCTCCGACCTCCTAACGAGGTCACGTTTCAGTGGAGGCTCCCAAGCCCTGATTCCAATTAAAACCTTTCCTTTGGAGCTGGCTGTGGCGCAGCCAGCTGGGTACAGCTCTCGCCTCGGGGCTCCCAGGGGACCCCCCGCCAGAGCAGGGTCATGGGAGGCTCCCTCAAAACCAGCTCCAGGCGCCGCAGCCCTCGGCACAGGGCTGAGAGTGGGCGGCTCTCCTTGGAGTCACTGCTTCCAAGGTGAAGGAGAAAGGAGAACAGCACCTCCTGGCCCGGCTCCCTCATGGGGACTTGTATCCTGGAGGATTTACTATCCCAATGGAAGGAGCCACCAGGGCTGGTGCTGCAGAGAGGAGCAGAAGGAGCACAGCCACGGGCAGCCAGGTGCTAACCCACCACCTTCTCTCCTCTCCAGGTGGCTATGGATTGCCCTACACCAATGGTAAGCTGCCCTACAGTGAGTGCTCGTAGCCCTCACTACCCTAGCACCTTGTGGTTGCCACTGACCCTCGGGGTGGTGTGATGGGCATCCTGCTCCCAGGATGAGGTGGTCCCTTGGGGACCTCGTGCCTTGCCCACAATGGCCCTGGACGTGGCTGGGAGCAACTCAACTCTCCTGGCATCCCATGCCGTTGGCTGGGAGCTGTAAATCCATCCTGAGCCAGCGCCAGCTCCAGACAGGAATGTTTGAAGTGGCATCTCCTGGGGAGGTTCTGGTACCCCCCGCACCATTTGGCAGCAGGGGGAGGAGACCCTTTGGGCCAAGGGGGCTGCTCCATCTGCCTCGTGGCCCTTCCTCGGGCTGGTGGCTGACGTGGCGGTGCCGCTGTGTTTGTGGTTTCAGGCCTCAGGCCCGGTGGGGTAGGAGCAGGCGTCGTGGCAGGGAAGGCAGGGTATCCCACCGGGACAGGTACACGCTGACCCCGCAGCCCCAGGGTGGGGCACTGGCACGGGCAGGGCAGGGGGACCGGGCACCCTGTCATTTTGGGGTGTTGGGCACTGCCTGGTGACCCCAGGGACAGCCTGGAGGAGTGCATCTCCTCCCAAAAGTGAGGGGGACAGATGCTGGCTGGAGTGCCCGGTCCCCAGAGTCCCTGTGGGGTGGGGCAGCTGAGGTGGGGATGGTCTTGGGATCTCAGAGGTTGCCCATGTCCTTCCCAAGGAGTCGGAGCACAGGCGGCCGCGGCCAAAGCAGCGGCCAAAGCAGCAGCCAAATACGGTGAGTCGCCCTCCATGGCACATCTACCACACATGTCCCCAGCTGGGCAGCTGGTCCGTCCCTCCCAGGCTGGGGACATGTTGGTTGTGTCCCTTCCTCGCTGGACTGACCATCTTTTTCTCCCCTGTGGCAGGAGCTGGTGTCCTGCCCGGGGTTGGCGGCGTCCCAGGAGTTGGTGGCTTGGTACCCGGCGTCCCAGGAGTTGGAGGTGAGGTGATGCCAGGGCTTGGCCCTGGGGCTCAGGGAGGGTCATGTCCCATTGTCCCACACCCCTGACTCTCCTGCTATCCCACAGTTGGAGGGCCGGCGGCAGCAGCAGCAGCGGCGAAGGCGGCGGCAAAGGCAGGAGCTCTTGGTGAGTTCCTGCTGTCTTGGACAGATCTCAGGACATGGAAGAGCAGGACATTGATGTCAGGGCTGTGTGGCTCCACCACCTGCCCCAGCCCTCCTGTCCCATCTCCTGGGGTGCTGTCCCAGCCCCCTGCCTTGCCTCCTGTGGCTTTTTGGGCAGTGATGAAGGGGTGACTGGCACAGGGCAGTGCATCCCCCTCACTCACAGCTACTCCATAGGATGTTGTGGGTTTTGCTGTGCCGGGTGCCAGCAGGGTTGCCAGGGGCATGGTGTCTGTACCAAGCTGTCATTCCTTAGTGGAGGGATGCTCCTCTTCTCTGCTTCCTCCTTGGCTGTTTTGTGGGAGAAAAGAGCAGCAAACTGCTCATTGGAGCATCCAGGGAAAATGTGCCAGCCATGGGCACAGCCTTGGGGAACCTTGGGGGTCCCAAAGCTCCTGTGTGGCTGGGTGGGCTCCAGACCATTGAGCTGGGTGTAGGGAGCTGGGAATTGCAATCCCAAGTGCATCCCAGGATCCCTGAGTAGCTGCTTTGGGAGGATGGGGAGCCCACTCCAAAGCCAGGTACCCTGGAGTCTCCTGTGACCCTGGGACAGCCCAGTGGCAGAGTGGGGTGTTTCGGGGCTTTGACTGCTCTGCTTCCCTCCAGTCCCAGGGGCGGTGCCTGGAGTTGGTGGTGTCCCTGGCTTAGTACCTGGAGTTGGAGCTGTCCCTGGACTGGTGCCCGGCGTTGGAGCTGTCCCCGGGGTGGCAGGTGACTGTTCCCAGGAGCCCTGTCCCCACCACCCGGCTCTGCAGGGCCATGGTGGCTGAGGGTCCCTCTCTCTTGTCCCCAGGGGTGCCGTCGGCAGCAGCAGCAGCAAAGGCAGCTAAATATGGTACGTGCTGTGTGGAACCCCCTTGACCCCTGGGACCCTGTTCACCCTCTCCCACTTGGGACATGCAGAGTGTCCCCAGGCAGGGGGGTGTCCCCTGGGGATCACTCCTGATGGAGGATGGGATGTGCTCAGCTCAGCTCCAGGCTGCTCCATCTGGGCTTACCTTCATCCCCAGGGCAAACCTTCTCTCCCTCCAGGGTATCTGGAGGCTGTTCCATGGAAAGGAACAATTAGACCAACTCATGCCTTTGGACTTGTTCTGAAATTTTGAGTTTTGTACCAAATCCATTTTCCCAGCAGCAGACCTGACACAGGATCTGGTGTCCATNGGTATGTGCTGTGTGAAGCCCCCTCAGCCCCTTGGACCCTGCTCTCCCTCTCCCACCTGGGACACTCAGAGTGTCCCCAGGCAGGGGGGTGTCCCCTGGGGGTCATTTCTGATGGAGGATGGGATGTGCTCAGCCCAGCTCCAGGCTGCTCCATTTGGGCTCACCTTCACCCCCAGACCAGAGCCTTCTCCCTCTCCAGGGTATCTGGAGGCTGTTTCATTGAAGGAAACAATGAGACCAAACTTGTGTCTTGGAACTTGTTCTGAAATCTTGGGTTTTGTACCAAATCTATTTTTCCAGCAGCAGGCCTGACACAGGATCTGGTACCCAAGGGCTGAGCCTCACTGCCTGGGTGGGCAGAGATCCCTGGCAGAGGGACCCCTGTACAAGGTCACCCACTACCTTCCAAAATATTAGTGGCATCCAGCAAATGCATCCAACTGGGTCTTGTGTGCCCAGCAGGCCTAACCACCCCATGGAGCTCCAGTGAGGATGAGGGACATACATGGCCAAGCAGGAGGGAGGCCGGGAGGGCACAGGGAGGAGACAAAATTGGCCCTGAGGCTCCACACAGTGCTGTGGGTCCATGTGCTGCTCCAAGAGGCAGAACCAATGTCCATGTCCCAGGACCTTCTCCATCATCACTGTGAAGCCCTGGGAATGCCCAGGAGGAGTCATGCCTGATAGCAGCTCTCCTTTGAAGGTTAAAGAAGTGATGCCCATTTCTTCCATTTTCCCTCACCAGAAACCCAGGGAAAGATGGGATTCAGGGAGAAAATTGGCAGTGGGTGCTCTGTGCTGTTGTGCCAGGAATCTGCCAAACAGGGGCCATGAGGACAACCCTTCTGGCACTTAGCCCTTCCAGAAGNGGAGCTGTCCCCGGGGTGGCAGGTGACTGTTCCCAGGAGCCCTGTCCCCACCACCCGGCTCTGCAGGGCCATGGTGGCTGAGGGTCCCTCTCTCTTGTCCCCAGGGGTGCCGTCGGCAGCAGCAGCAGCAAAGGCAGCTAAATATGGTACGTGCTGTGTGGAACCCCCTTGACCCCTGGGACCCTGTTCACCCTCTCCCACTTGGGACATGCAGAGTGTCCCCAGGCTGGAGGGTGTCCCCTGGGGATCACTCCTGGTGGAGGTTGGGATGTGCTCAGCCCAACTCCACGCTGCTCCATCCAGGCCCAGGGCTTCATCCCCAGGCCAGGGCCTTCCAGAAGTGACCTGACACTTGCCCCTGTGGCCAGTGGGTCAAGGCTGTCATTGTCCTGGGCAGCTCCCCAGTCTGACCAGTTGGTACTCTGCTCACCATGGCTCAGTGATGAGAGCAGAGCCATGATGAGATCCCAGGATCTTTTAACTGTTCCTGCAATGAGCTCTGACTTCTCCCCTCTTGTTGCCTGCAGGAGCTGGCGTTCCCGGTGTTGGTGTTCCTGGAGTTGGTGTTCCAGGGGTTGGTGTGGGTGGTGTCCCTGGTGTAGTACCCGGTGTTGGAGCTGTCCCTGGACTGGTACCTGGTGTCGGAGCTGTCCCCGGGGTGGCAGGTGACTGTTCCCAGGAGCCCTGTCCCCACCACCCGGCTCTGCAGGGCCATGGTGGCTGAGGGTGCCTCTCTCTCGTCCCCAGGGGTGCCGTCGGCAGCAGCAGCAGCAAAGGCAGCTAAGTTCGGTACGTGTTGTGTGGACCCCCCTCAGTCCCTGGGACCCCGCTCTTCCTCTCCCACCTGGGACACCCAGAGTGTCCCCAGGCAGGGAATTCTCCCCTGGGGATCACTCCTCATGTAGGATGGGATGTGCTCAGCCCAGCTCCAGGCTGCTCCATCCAGGCCCCAGGGCTTCATCCCAGGCCAGGGTCTTCTTCCTCTCCAGGGTGTCTGGAGGCGGTTCCATGGAAGGGAATGATGAGACTGAACTTGTCTCTTAGAACTTGTTCTGAAATCTTGGGTTTTGTACCAAATCCATTTTTCCAACAGCAGACCAGACACAGGATCTGGTGTCCAAGAGCTCAGACTGGCTGCTGTTTGCGCAAAGGTCCCTGGCAGAGTCCCCTGCCCAGTCTCATCCACCACTTTCCAAAAACCTGGTTGGATACAGCAAGTGCATCCCACTGGGTCCAGCAAGACAGGGGTCCCATCACTCCCTGGCACTGCTTCAGTCTCTCATGGACAAGGCCATGGGATGATCTGCTCACCATGGAGCAGTGATGAGAGTAGAGCCATGGTGAGGTCCCACCTGCCAACTGTTCCTGCAATGAGCTCTGACTTCTCCCCTCTTGTTGCCTGCAGGAGCTGGCGTTCCCGGTGTTGGCGTTCCCGGAGTTGGTATTCCAGGGGTGGTTCCCGGAGTTGGTGGTGTTCCTGGTGTAGTACCCGGTGTTGGAGCTGTCCCTGGACTGGTGCCCGGTGTCGGAGCTGTCCCCGGGGTGGCAGGTGACTGTTCCCAGGAGCCCTGTCCCCACCCCCCGGCTCTGCAGGGCCATGGTGACTGAGGGTGCCTCTCTCTTGTCCCCAGGGGTGCCGTCGGCAGCAGCAGCAGCAAAGGCAGCTAAGTTCGGTACGTGCTCTGTGGAGCTCCCTCAGACCCTTCACATCCTCTCCCACCTGGGACATGCAGAGTGTCCCCAGGCAGGAGGGGTGTCCCCTGGGGATCATTCCTGATGGAGGATGGGATGTGCTCAGCCCAACTCCAGGCTGCTCCATCTGGGCTTGGCTTCATCCCCAGACCAGAGCCTTCTCCCTCTCCAGGGTGTCTGGAGGCTGCTTGACAGAAGGGGATGATAAGTTCCAACTCATGTCTTTGGACTTCATCTGAATTCCTGGCTTTTGCACTAAATTTGTTTTCCAGCAGCCGACCTGACACAGGATCTGATGCCCATGGGCTCAGCCTCGTTGCCTGGGTGGGCAGAGATCCCTGGCAGAGGGACCCCTCTCCAGGATCCCCCCAACACCTTCCAAAAACCTGGTGGGATCCAGCATCAAACTGGGTTTAGCAAGTCCAGGGACCTATGCCTCCCTGGCACCACTGTGGCCTCTCCTGGCCAAGGCAGTGGGATGTTCTGTTCACTGTAGCTCGATGATGACAGCAGAGCCATGATGAGATCCCAGGACCCTTCAACTGTTCCTACAATGAGCTCTGACTTCTCCCCTCTTGTTGCCTGCAGGAGCTGGTGTTCCCGGCGTTGGCGTTCCTGGAGTTGGTGTTCCAGGGGTTGGTGTGGGTGGTGTCCCTGGTGTAGTACCCGGAGTTGGAGCTGTCCCTGGACTGGTGCCCGGTGTCGGAGCTGTCCCCGGGGTGGCAGGTGACTGTTCCCAGGAGCCCTGTCCCCACCCCCCGGCTCTGCAGGGCCATGGTGGCTGAGGGTCCCTCTCTCTTGTCCCCAGGGGTGCCATCGGCAGCAGCAGCAGCAAAGGCAGCTAAATATGGTACGTGCTGTGTGGAGCCCCCTTGTACCCTGCTCACCCTCTCCCACCTGGGACACACAGAGTGTCCCCAGGCAGGGAATTCTCCCCTGGGAATCATTCCTGATGGAGAATGGGATGTGCTCAGCCCAACTCCAGGCTGCTTCATCCAGGCCCAGGGCTTCATCCCCCGGCCAGGATCTTCTCCCTCTCCAGGGTCTCTATAGGGTGCTCCATGAGGGAGCGATGAGACCCAACCCATGTCTTTGGACTTATATCTGAATTCCTGGGTTTTGTACTGAAGTTGTTTTCTGGCAGCTGACCTGACAGGATCTGCTGCTTCACTGCCAGCATCGGCAGAGATCCCTGGCAGAGACACTCCTGTCCAGGGTCATCCAACACCTTCCAAAAAGGAAGCACAGCCCTGCTGTGGTCTCTCCTGGATGACACATTGGAATGCTCTGCTCGCCATGGCACAATGACGAGAGCAGAGCCACGATGAGGTCCCACCTTTCAACTGTTGCTGCACTGAGATCTATCTTCTCTGTTCTTGTTGCCTGCAGGAGCTGGTGTTGGTGTTCCTGGCATTGCTGGTGTCCCTGGTGTCCCAGGTGTTCCCGGCGTTCCTGGTGTCCCAGGCGTTCCTGGTGTCCCAGGTGTGCCCGGCGTGCCTGTGGTTCCTGGTGCCGTGCCCGGTGTTGGAGGTGAGCAGGTGGGCTGCCATCAGCTCATGGGGTGATGCTGGCCTTGCCTGTCCCCTGACTGTCCCTTGTGTCCCCACAGTGGGTGGCCCAGCAGCCGCAGCAGCCGCGGCAAAGGCAGCAGCGAAAGCTGCGGCAGTCGGTGAGTCCCAACCAGCCCTTCCCAGGGAGGGAGGAGGGAGGGATGTGTCCCCCCATGGGTGGGGTGGGAGGCACCCCAATGCTCTGGGTGGTGGGGAGGCCAGTGGGACCCCTGCCCTCTTGGCCACATCCCGGAACCTCTCTGTGGGAGCAGGACGTGTGCCCGGCGTTGGCGTTCCTGGAGTTGGCGTTCCTGGTGTTGGCGTACCCGGAGTTGGCGTTCCTGGAGTTGGTGTTCCTGGAGTTGGTGTGCCCGGTGTTGGTGTTCCTGGTGTCGGCGTGCCCGGTCTGGTGCCCGGGGTCGGCATTCCAGGTGAGACAGTGTCCATGGGATGCTCAGGTGTCCCCAGTGGTGCTGGGTGAGGGATGCTGGTGTGGCCACCATGGCCCATCACTGCCCCTCTCATCCCCCTCTCCCCCAGGAGTTGGTCCTGCCGCCGCCAAAGCAGCCGCCAAAGCAGCCAAATTCGGTAAGCTGGGATCTCTCCGGGGTTATCCCACCTGTCCTGTTTCCTGCTGCCCTCACCCTGCTTGGGGCCGAGGCCCAGCCCTGCATGGGGGTCCCTGTGGGTTGGGGTGAGGGATGAGCTCTCTGCAGGGCTGTAGGTAGGATGAGGTTCTGACTCTCCAGAGAGCTGGTCTGCATGGAGGGTCTGAAGCTCACCAGACAAACACCTTCTCATACATCAGTCCATCCACCCTCCCTTCTACCCACTACCATCCATCTCAGTATCCATCTGTTCCCTTCTCTGTACACCATGCACACCTCCAGCCATTCATTCAACCACTCCACATCCATCCATCTATCTCACCATTCATCCATCTCTCCCCCTCCCCTCAGCCTGC
This sequence comes from Campylorhamphus procurvoides, assembly GCA_013396655.1. Classification (NCBI taxonomy): domain Eukaryota; kingdom Metazoa; phylum Chordata; class Aves; order Passeriformes; family Dendrocolaptidae; genus Campylorhamphus; species Campylorhamphus procurvoides. The sequence continues at coordinate 22,344 of WBMV01003266.1, read as the reverse complement.
CATGTCTTCTCAGCCACCTCATTCCACCACGTCTCTTCCTGAGTTGGAACCCAAATTCTTTCCTCTCTCCTTGTAGGAGTGGGTGGCCTTGCACCTGGCGTGGGTGGTCTTGCACCTGGCATCGGTGGCCTTGCTCCCGGTGTAGGTGGCCTCGTTCCTGGAGTGGGTGGCCTGGTTCCTGGTGTTGGAGCTGTNCCTCTCTCCTTGCAGGAGTAGGTGGCCTCGCTCCTGGCGTGGGTGGCCTTGTTCCTGGTGTGGGTGGCCTCGCTCCTGGTGTAGGTGGCCTCGTTCCTGGAGTGGGTGGCCTGGTTCCTGGTGTTGGAGCTGTCCCAGGTGAGGAGGAGGAGAACCTTGGTGATCTCTGTCATCTCATGTTCCCCTGAGGGGACACAGAGAGGGTTTGAGGGAGTGGCTCTGCCACACTTGCTGTGAGGACGTTCCAGGGATGCTGAGCCCCCTCTTGCTGTCTCCACTCAGGTGTTGGAGTTCCAGGTGCAGCAGCGAAAGCAGCAGCAAAGGCAGCTAAATTTGGTGAGTCAGCCAAAGAAACCCACCACTCACACCCAGGGGGCATCTGGGGTCTCCCCATCAGCCCAGTGTGGCACAGACTGGTCTGGGGGACACTGGGGGGCTTTGGGGGAGGGCACATCAGCAATTACAGGGATCACACAGGGATCTGATGCCTCATCCCCCTCTCTCTGCAGGCGCTGGGGTCGGAGGGGTGCCCGGCGCGGTGCCCGGCGTGGTGCCCGGTGTCCCCGGAGTGCCAGGAGTGGCACCCGGTGTTGGTGGCGTGCCCGGGTTGGTGCCAGGTGTGGGAGTACCTGGAGTTGGTGTCCTCCCTGGGGCAGGTATGTCCAAACCCCACCTGGGGACCTGCTTGGGGACAGCAGGGGATGAGGGCACTAAAAGCCACCGAGCTAGGTGGAGGGGTGGCAGGGTGGGGGTGCAGGAGGGACAGCAGAAGGTGGCACGTGGGAGGGCTGCAGGGGTGACCATCCTAACCATGGTGTCCGCCTTCACTCTGCAGGCATCCCCCAAATAGGTGCTAAACCTCCCAAATTCGGTAAGTGCCACTGCCACCCTGCCCCAGGTTCACCTTTGACTGACCCCAGTCACCCTCCTTGTGTGATCCTCGGGGTGCTGACCTCGCTTCTTGTCCCCTATGTGTCCCCCTGTGCCCTGGTGGCCCAGGGATGAGAGGTGATGTGCTGTCAGCCATGGGTGCAAAGTGCCACCTGTACCCCCTGCCCTGGACTCGCTAGGGACATGTGTCATGCAGAGGGTGACTTCCCTCTGGGGGCTGTGACATAGGTGCTGGGGACACCCAGGATGGGTGCCAGGGCCACCTGGCTGGGAGTGCTCCGAGCTGGGGGTGCTGGGTTGCAGGGGGACAGGGGTTAATGTTCCCTCTCTGCAGGTGTTCCCGGGGTTGGAGTGCCAGGAGTTGGTGGCCTCCCAGGTGAGTGCTGGCAGGAGCTAAGCCCAAGCAGTGAGTGAGGATGTGCAGGCAGAGGGAGGGATGGGGACAGCAGGATACTCCCCCAAAGGGATGCAGCTGGAGGGAAGCTCCTCCAGAAGGAGCATGAAGGCAGTGGGGCTGCCCAGGGAAGGATGGGCACACACAAGGAGCAGATCAGACACTGCCTGTCCCCACTGATGACTCACCCACTGTTCCCATCACAGGTGGCCTCGGAGTTGGTGGCCTCGGAGTCGGTGGGCTCGGTGCTGGTGAGTGTTGCTGGCCCTGGCCTTGGGGCTTGCAGGGCTGGGGTGCAGGGAGTGGCAGCTGTGTGCCAGCAGAGTGATGAAAAGAAAAGGGGGTCTATGGGATGAAGGGGATGAAGAGTCACTTTTGTCCCTTCCTGGTCCCCTGGTTCGGTCCTACCCCACACTGTCACCGTGCCCTGTGCCCCATCCTGTGTCTGCTGCCTGCCCTGCTCCTGGGGTGTGATCCTAAGGGATCCCTGCTGAGCGGGGAGTGGGGCCATAACACCTGTGTTCCCTATGCCATGGGAACAGGGGGACAGCACCATACCATGTCCCCAACCTGAGGAGCTGCAGGTCCCTCCTGGGAACCCTCTGGGCCCATTAGAAGGGTCTGGCTGTAGCTCTGGGGGCAGTGAGTCGGGGCAGGGGCTGCAGTGATGCCCATCTCTGACACAAGACTTTTCCCAGGAGCTGCTGGGAAACCTCCCAAGCCCGGTAAGGAACAGGCAGAGGGGCTGGAGGACTGACTTCAGTCCCTGTCCCCATGCCTGTCCCCATCCCCATGCCTGTCACACGCTCCCCCCCCGCACTGGGGCTCTCCCATCCACATGTTTGGGTGCTGGGGGGCCAGGTGAGTGCTGTGGTTTGGGGCTGGGGTGGGAGCAAATCCGCCACCACGCCGCACTTGTCCCTTCCTGCTGTCCCCACCCCGCTGCCATTCCCTGCTGGGGACGGGGCTGCCTGGAAGAGCGCTGGGAAGCCAGATGGGTCCCACAACAGGGACAGGGGCTTTTGCCGTGGCTTCTCTCCCTGCAATGAGCGAGGGGACCCAGCCAGGGTGTCCCCAGCCCAGGCTGGGGTGGCACTGCTGTCACACGCTGTCACTGGCTGTTGCTTTTTCCCCAGGGGTTGGAGTTCCCGGCTTCGGCGTGTCACCCCTATGCCATGGGAACAGCCTCAGCTCGCTGCCTCAGCGCACATCGCGGTGCCTGCCCCGCTCCCGGGGCCACACACAGCCCACGGGCACGGGGACAAGGCCACGGCGTGGGGAGGGACCCCGGGGAGTGGGCTGAGCCGGGGGGGCTCAGATGGGGGGTGCAGGGCAGAGAAATGTGGGTGCCCGGTGGGTGCTGAGCGCTTTGCTCTCCTTCCAGGTGGAGTCGCCGGCCAACTGGGATTTGGTGGTGAGTGTCCATCCCCCCCCGCGGGGCGTTTTTTGGGGGGGTGTGGGTGTGCATAGCCATCCTGCACCCGGAGGGGGGGTCCCGCTTACCCTGCTCTGCCTTCCCCCTGCAGGGAAGCCCCCCAAGCCCTTCGGAGGAGCCCTCGGTGCCCTGGGCTTTAGAGGTGAGCGCTGCTGCCGGGGGACCTCCCGCTCTGCTGGGACCGACTTCCACACCCCCTGCCCTTCTCCCAGAACCCTCCCAGGGGTCTGGGGGCGCAGGGAGGGGCTCACCCCGTGCATCCCCCCCTCCTCGCAGGCGGCGTGGGCTGCGTAGGGAAGTACTGCGGGAGGAGGCGAAAGTAACCGCGGCCGTCACCGGTGACCTCATGAACTTTGGTGCTACTGCATGGTCCAGAATGTAAATCCCGAGCAAAGCTGAGACACCCTTCCCTCCCCAAAACCCCGGACGCCCCCTCCCTCATCCAGCCCGGGGCCACTCCCGGCCCCGCGTTCCCAGGAGGGATCCCGCACCCTCCGGCAGCATCCGTGTCCCCCGCCAGCCCCTCCGTCCCGGCAGGGAGCGCGGAATAAACTGCGGGGAGCAGCCGTCCCCCTTGGTGCTATCGCTCTCTGCGGGATTCTGGGCGGGGGGCTTGGGGTGTCGCACTCCCCTCCCCAGCCCCAGAGCTGACCCCCCCGGGGAGGGGGGGCCAGGATGAGGGGTATCCCCACATTGGAGGAAGGGAGGGAGGGAAGGGGATGCCGGCGGCGGGGGGCTGCACGGGGAGGGATGTCCCCGTCGGCCTGGCCCCCCACCCCGGTCCCCGCGCTCCCCCCGGTTTGGGGGGGCCGCGGGCAGGAGGGGCTCGGTCCCTTCGTGTTGCTCACTTTGCTATAACGGGGTGGGACGCCCTATACAGAGGGACTCGCTTCTGACAGACTAATAAAGGACAAGTTTTTAAAGGATTCTGGCTCCGTCCCCTGTCTCTGTCCCCATCCCCGTGGTGGTGGCAATGACGGGGTGGGCGAGTCTAGCCCGCCCGTGGCTCTGCACAAGCTTGGGGACATGCTGGGTCCTTGGTTGGGGGTGACATGTCCCACTGTATGGTCACAGCCCTGGGGCACAAGGTGGGGGGCAGCCTGGGGACCAAGGGACTGCCCATTTCTTGTCCCACAGTGACAGCCCCAGGGCTGGCCGTGGCATGTCCCACCATGACAGGGACCCGGGGGGAGGTTTGTGCTCTGTCCTGGGGGTGAGTGGGACATCCATGCCTGGTCCTGGGGACAAGGGGAATGCCCAGCGTGACATCTCGGAAGTGCCCTGTCCCATGGTCACAGCCTGAGGACCAAAAGGGCTGTCCGTGCCCAGATCTAGGTGTGACAAATACACCCATGTGCTACCCCAAGGTGACAGGACAGGAAATAAAGGGACATCCATGCTCTGTCCCACAGTGAAAACCCAGGGACTCAGGATGAGGTACATCTCCTGCCCCATAGTGGTGGCCTGGGGATGCAGGGGGCTGTCTATGCCCTGTCTCATGGTGACAACGCGGGGAATGAGAGGGACACCCACATCACTCTGCACAACGACAGCCCCGGGTGGCTGGGGACACCCGTGATGGTCAGGGGTGGGTGAGGGGACACGGGGCTGGTCCGGGATAGTTGGGGACACCCGTGATGGCCAGGGGTGGGTGAGGGGACACAGGGCTGGCCCGGGGTACTTGGGGACACCCGTGATGACCAGGGGTGGGTGAGGGGACACGGGGCTGG
>WBMV01003265.1:19416-73723 GCA_013396655.1 Campylorhamphus procurvoides | reverse complement strand
AGATGGACATCATCAGATTCCAATGGGACGGGGTTAACAAAACAGCAGCTAAGTCCCCACCGATCATCAAGAAGGAAACACAGGGTTTCCTGAGGTGGGTATTTGAGTATCCAAATACTGTGGGTATTTGGAGGATGCATATTCCAAATTACAGTGAGATTGTCAGCCCTCACTGTCATGTGACACAGAAAAAGAACAATTTTAAGTGGGGTCCTGGACAACAACAAGCTTCTGAACAAATCAAATAGGAGATAGCTCATGCAGTAGCCCCTGGGCCAGTCAGGATAGGACAGGATGTAAAAACATGCTTTACAACACAGACAGGAAGAATGGTCCTTCCTGGAGCCTCTGGCAAAAAGTACCTGGAGAGACTCAAGGACAAGCCCTGGGGTTGTGGAGTCAGGGATACAAAGGATCCAAGGCCTGTTACACCCCAACTGAAAAATGGATCCTGGTAGCTTATGAAGGAGTTTGAGCCTCTTCAGAAGGGATCAGCACCGAAGCACAGCTCCTCCTGTCACCCTGATTACCAGTGCTGGGCTGGATGTTCAAAGAGAAAGTCCCTTCCACATATCATGCCACAGATGCCATGTGGAGCAGGTGAATCACTCCAATCACACAGTGAGCTCGTACAAGAAATCCCAGTCTCCCAGCGATCTTGGAGATCAGCACGAATTGGCCTGAATTTTGGACTATCATTATCAGAGAAGGCAATGTGTTCAGGAGGCCCCACCATATGATCAGCTACCAGAAACGAAAGGTGACATGCTCTCTTCACTGACAGTTCCTGCTGTATTGCAGGGACACACTGAAAAGGGAAAACTGTCATATGGAGCCCAACTTGACAAGTCACAGAAGCTTGTGGGGGACAAGGTGGATCAAGCAAGGTTGCAGAGCTGAAAACTGTCCAGCTGGCTTTAGATATCACTGAATGAGAGAAATGGCCAGTGCTCTACATCTACACTGACTTGTGGATGGTGGCAAATGCTCCATGGGGGTAGTTGGACTGATGGAAGAAAGCCAATTGGCAGTGCAAACGGAAACCCATCTGGGCTGCTGAATTGTGGCAAGACATCAAGGCCCGAATAGAGAGTTTGGCTATAAAAGTACGTCACGTAGATGCACCTGCACCCAAGAGTTGAGCTACCGAAGAACAGCGCAACAACAGACAGGTGGGTCTGGCTGCCAAGATTTAAGTGTCTCAGGTGGATCTGAGGGTGAATTTTTTCTGGCTTGGTGGGCCCATGATGTATCAGGTCATCAGGGAAGAGATGGAACACAGAGATGGGCTCATGACTGAGGGTTGGACCTAGCCAGGGACAGTATGTTCCAGGTTATCTGTAACTGTGAAATGTGCTGCAGTCAAGCAGGGCCAAGCCGGTAAAGCCTCTATGGTGAGCTAAATGATGGTTGAAGTACAAATATGGGGAGGCCTGGCAGATGGATCACATCACACTCCTGCAAACCTGCCAAGGCACGTGCTTATGTGCTGACAGTGGTGAAAACTGGAGACACACCCTGTGCCTCACACCACTGCCCAGAACACCATCCTGGGCCTTGAAAAGCAAGTCCTGTGGTGACATGGCCTACCAGAAAGAACTGAGTCGAACAACAGGACTCATTTCAAAATTAGCCTCATAGGCTCCTGTGCCAGAGACCTCAGGATGGAGTAGGCATCTCATATTCCCTGTCATGCATCAGCCTCTGGGAACACTGAACAGTACAATGGACTGATAAAAACCACATTGAAAGCAATGGGTGGCAAGATCTTCAAACATTGGGATCTACACTTAGCAAAGGCCACCTGGTTAGTTAGCACCTGAGGCTCTACCAACTGAGCGGGCCCTGCCCAATCAAAGCCTCCCTGTACCGTAGAAGGGGATAAAGTCCCCATGGTACATATGAGGAATATGTTAGGGAAGACAGTTTGGATTAGTCCTGTCTCAAGCAGAGGCAAACCCATCCATGAGATTGTTTTTACTCAAAGACCTGGGTGTACTTGGTGGGTGACATGAAGGGATGGGGAAACACAATGTGCACCTCAAGGGGATTTGATTTTTGGTTGAGAACCGTCTGTAATGCTGAATTGTACTGGTTGCTGAATGGCACTGCTGCTGTCTGCCATAACTACCATGAACAATGACGATGGGCTGCTCCAGATACAGCAGTCAAGAGCTCCTGATGCAGCTTGCAACCAGCCAAGGGCACACCAGGCCTCCTGTCCTGGAATACATCTAGGATGGATAGAATCCACAGTCATGGACTAAATGAACTCAACAGACATCTTGGAGGGATGGCCATTGACTATGGAAATGATACCTGGGCTTGTAGAGATACATATATATATTTATGTATGTATATAATTGGAAAGTGCAGGATTTGAGTATGATGTACATGGTATAGAATAAATGGCAGATAATGTCTTCGTTCCGTCCAGGACATGGTTCATTTTTGCAGCAGCCAGAGGGGACAAGGCCAAGACCCAGAAGTTATTCACATAATTTTCTCTGGACAGGGAAAGGACTCCTTCGGGTGGAGCAGGCATGACAGAGGGAGCAGTTGGGTAGCACCAATTTTCTCTGTTACTGATACCANTATATATATTTATGTATGTATATAATTGGAAAGTGCAGGATTTGAGTATGATGTACATGGTATAGAATAAATGGCAGATAATGTCTTCGTTCCGTCCAGGACATGGTTCATTTTTGCAGCAGCCAGAGGGGACAAGGCCAAGACCCAGAAGTTATTCACATAATTTTCTCTGGACAGGGAAAGGACTCCTTCGGGTGGAGCAGGCATGACAGAGGGAGCAGTTGGGTAGCACCAATTTTCTCTGTTACTGATACCATAGCTGTTACTGTTTGTTTTCTTATTCCATTGCTGTTTTCACTAAATTGTTATCTCTACCTGTGATCTTTACCCTTTGTGCCTCTGATTCTCCACTCCAGCCACCTGCAGAAGGAGGGAGAGTGGGAAGGGGGAGTGAGTGAGTAGCATGTGGTTTGGAGTGTTTCAGTGGGAACACTTAATTTTGGAACAGCATTCCTAAACCACGACATGGAGAAAACAGCATTTCTCTGCCCTGGGGACAGTAGGGACAGCATCTACTTGTCCCCCAATGCTCCTGCAGGTGGTCACTACAGCCTGTTCTTACTCTCTTCCCAACCTCTCGCCACCCCTTGTGTTCCCACAGCTCCTGCAGCATAGAGCATCAATTACCCAATCAGCCATTCCTTCCTGGCCCTCTGAGGTGTCAGTGGCTCAAGGGGGAAGTGAGAGAAAGTACCTGGCAAGGAGGAATCAGGAGGAGAGGGGAGAGATAGGGAACAAAAAATTAGGAGGGAATAAAACCAACTCCCTGCCTGATTTCTCACCGTATTTCTTATTGAACAGGTCCTGGACTTGTTCCCGCAGAGTGTTAGCAATGTCTATTCTGGAAAGCCTGGCATCATAATTTTCTGAAAAATAAAGAAACAATTAAGGACTTCTGCTGGTAAATTAAAAGGCACTCCGTGACTTTTAAGTAATGCCATTTTCTAATTATAGGAAACTCCTTATCTTGCAATTAGCTAATCTCTGGAGTGGGCTACTCAAAGTCCTTAAAAATAATCTAAACAGAAATACAGGATTTTTTTCCCCGTCTGTTTGCTAAGAATAAAAACCATGTGAAATTGAAGATTCAGTTGAGATAATTACCTGTGTTAAAATAAAACACACTCCAAAGCCTCTCAGAAAAGCCAAAGGCTTTGAAAAGGCTCCATCCCTGTGCAAACCCTTGCAAGTCTCCAGGGCTCAAGAAGGGATGCTTGAGCAGGGCAGCATTTGCCCACCCAGCCCACAGGCTTCTCACCATCACTCCTTCCCCCGGGAAAGCCACTACACTGTTGCCAGCGCAGGCTGGACTTGAGTGGCATTTATATAAACATCACCCAGGTGAAAAAAACCCAGAAAAGGCAAACCCTGAGGTTTGGACACTTAATTATGCAACTCACAAGGTCAGATAGGCAGATAAGCAAAGTGGGTTAGGGCACCATGCAGAGCACTTAAGAGCTCAGACCTGTGGAACTGCCTGTGCCTGCCGTACATCTTGTCTTCTGGTTGCCTGTGCTTCCCATCCCCTCATCCCACATTCCTTCTCTCCTTCCTCCCAGCCTTGCCTCGCTCTTCTGCCAACCCACTGAGCCCAACACCCACGGCACTCCCTTCCCACGTCTGTTTGTCACCCCTGCAGCAGGCTAGGGGCTCTGCCTCAGCCCCCGCAGATGTCTCCAGCCCCCCACCTTGAAAGCCCTGTCTCTTCACAGCGTCCTCCATCAGCACCTCGCTCGAGTCCCTCTCGCTGGCGGCTGAGACAGGGGACATAAGAGGAATTAGGATTTGCAGTGCTGCCAAGGGGATGTACAGGAAAGGGACTTTCCAGCCAAAAAACGAGGTGGGGAGGGAAGGCAAGAGAAACGCTGTATGAAACCGCTCTCACTCATCTCCTACCTAGCCCTTAATGGCCGAACTGCTGGGCATCTCTCAGCCTACCTTTGGCTGCTGGGCTCTCCGATGACGGCTCCTTTATGCCTTCCGCCAGCAGCTCAGGTCTGGGAAAAAAAGGGAGAAGCAGAGGGCACATGGCTGGCCTCCCTGGCCAGTGACACCCTGCTGCTCTAGCATCCCCAGGACACCACTACTACATCCACAAACCATTCACCCTGTCTAACACCATTTTAAAGCTCCTGCAATGAAGCAGGGGAACTTTGGACATAGTTTTCACACTGACAGACTCTTTAATGAGCAGGTATGATGTTCTGTGGGATGAGATTAAGCAGATGACGACTGAGCAGCTTAAGTCAGCAGCTACAGACTTTTAGTGGACATTGTCCTGAACGTTTCTTGGGGATGAGAGAAGCCGTGCATGGCTCCTTTCAACATAAACGTGCACCTGGGTACCTAATGCTAAAACTGCACAGTGAAGCAATAGCAGGGCTTCTTACAAGCTGCACTGAAGCAGTATTACTAAGAAATGGGTCCAAGATCAGGACAAGAGAAATCCCAAAGTGTGGTTGGGCTGGCCTGGGAGCTGCTGCTCTGACACCACAAAATCTCCATGTTCCCATGGATTAACCTTATTTTCTGTTTCAGCCACATTGGTTGTGTCAGCAGTTAGGTGAGAAACCTCCCCCAAACACCTAAGACATCCTAGAATCCACCTCTGCTGGATCTGTTCCCTCCTTCAGGGCAATGTTGCTCCATTACATTGGTTGGGCTTCTCACAGCCCTCCCACAGGCCTTGTGACACCCCACCTCCCCAGCACAGGGTAGGCATCTTCCCTGATGTTTGCACCATTCCACGTGCACATCTGGAACTCAGCTGGAGCTGTTTTCTGCAGGAAAACCCTCCAGGGCTCGAAGTCCCTCTCTTTGCCCCACACCAAGGCACCCTGAAGTTTAAAGGCTCCTTCCCCCACCCCTGGATGCTCCCTGCTGCCATGGCCAAACCTTTGCAAAAGCAGGTTAAAAACCTGAAAGATATCAAGAGACAGATGACAACAACACTGCTGCCCCTGACAGATGGCTCCAACAAGGAAACCAACCCTTGCTTCTAAATCAAGCAAATTCATTGAAGGTGACCAAGTGATGGATGTTCCCCGGGATACTGCACAGCAGCAGCAGCTCTGAGCAGAAACATCCTCCTAAGGCCACTCCACTCGCCTTACCTTTTAATGACAAACTGGATGTTGTTGCTTGCCTGCAGGATCTTCTTCAGCTTTGCAATCCCGAAGCAGTTGGGACGACGCAGTAGGATGCCTTCTGGCAAGCCCACAACAAACAGGTCCTCAGGGTACATCAGGAACTTGGAGTAGGGCACTTTGACTGGCTCTGATATTCCTATGGCTTTCGCTGCATGGGGACCCAATCTCATTAGTTTGCTGGACCTCCATGTCAGGTCACAGCAAAAGCAACATGGTATCTTGGTAAAGGGACTGAAGAGGATTGGGGGAGTTTATTGTCACTCTGTGCCTGATGGGGATGACCCTGGTGGAGATGTCCCCAACACTAGCAGACATGAGATGACAGACATAGCCAAGCAGCCACCTGAAGCTGGCTTTTGCTAAATTATCATGCCTGTGGGTGTCCCATCAGCCTATGCAGCTCGGCATGGTGAAGGTTCCCCTTGCTCTGCTAAACATTGCCAGAAGTAACCAAACAGCCAATGGCAAGCAGCACTTTGTGGGCACAGATGAAAAACTAGGACAGAATGCCACCAGTGTGGTTGACAACTCCCAGTCTGTTATTAAAGCATGGAGAGCGATGAGGGCCATCATTCTGATAGCTGTTCCAGCTGCACCTCCAGTGACCAGCCCTGCCCAGGAGCATCCTGGCCCTTCTTTCCCTGGTCACAATAGGCTTCACAAGCCCAGGGGATGGAACTCAGCTCTGCCTCCAACTTTTGAGAACTGCCAAGCAGAGTCACATCTCCTGGTCCTACCAGTGGCAAAAAATTTCTGTCAGCTCTCAAAATGCATGTGTGACATCACTTGGACTTTTTCTCAGTTAAATAACGTCTCTAAGAAGAGGTAAGCAGAGCATGCTGAATGCCAGCCCCCACCACTGAGGTGCCACCAGCCATCCTGAGCTATTCAGTGACCACTTTGGGTGGAAAACCCTCTCTGATAGTTCAAACAAGTGATGTAGGAACTGCTTTGGATATTCCCTCCGAGGCAGGAAGGCTGAAGGTCATGGCAAGTAACTCCTGGGCGGTAGTCAGTGAAACAGCATTGAGGAAACCAACAGGAAGAGCTGCAATAACAAGGCCCAAGGAGATTTCAAATGCATTTGTAAACCCAGCAGACAGCAAATGAACAAATTAGATAGCATCTTCACTCAGCTGCTGGTTTGGAAATGGTTGGTGAGAAGGCCAGCACTCGTCATGATGAACATGTGTTAATGACCATCTTACCGTATCGCGAGTTGAACAGAATTTCAACTTGTTTCCGCAAATGACTTAAAACGTCCCCTATACCATCTGCAAAAAAAAATAGAGAGGGCTTGTCTGAGCAACCAGCTGTTTCTGGGGCAAGCAATGCATGGCAAAGGCGAGCAGCCCCTGACCTCTGGCAAAGCTGGCTGTGCGGTTGTCATGCCCCCGAATCAGTGCCAGTCATCTGACAGCAAGCTCATCCCCTAGCAAGGAAGGGCAGGGATGCACCTGCCACAGAGCTGTGCTAGCAGCCAGAAACCAGAGAAAAAAACGGTAGAAAAGTAAATCCAGGCAAGATAGGGGAGGACAGAGCCCAGGCACAGGGCAGTGCCCTTCTGCGCTGAGGCTTTGGAGGCTGAAGGCTTTGCTGGGAACATAGAAAGCCCACAAAACGCAACCTAAAATACATCTGTGTTCATCCATCCTTCCAAAAACCTGCAATGATGAGTGATGCATGGAGTTCACCATATACTCACCTGATCCCTCCATCTGCTTTTCTTCATGTTGGGAGTCCTTCTCTGTCCCTGATAAGTACAAATACGGTTAGCAGCAGCAGGCACCAGCAAAACCAGACCAGACATGAGCAGGAGCTCTCTGGGTGCCCTACAGCCACTCAAATGCTCCCTCCCCTCACTAAGCTCTGAACACATGCCCCAGCAGAGGCTGGCCTGGTGCCACCATGCCAGAAGCTGCATCTGCAGAATAAACCCAGTGCCTACATACAAGAGGTCTGCCAGCCCTTTGTCATGGGTTCCCTGGGAGAGGAGACCCAGAAGGAGCAAGGGCAGCCACTGGGCCAGCAGACATTCCACAGGTAAATTCCAGGTGTGAACCAGGAAGAGGGGCTGGGGTTTGCAGCATGCTGGGGACTGGGAAGGAGCAGCAGTGCCAGAAAAGCCATCAGTTAGTTTATTTGAGCTCTCATCTGGCTTGACTGAGGCCAAGACTCTCAAATTGGGTCCCAGCTCCACCACTTTGGCTCATAACTGCTATTTATTCGTTTCTGCACACACATGAACACCAGTGCCACCACGCAGTCTCCCAGATGCTTCATTTCTGGTACCTGCTACTGTGTCCAGGATGTAGCTCGACTCCTCTGAGGCCATGTGTGTGGGCACCAGCTCATGCATCTCATCTAAACCAGGTGATCGGTCTGCAGACAAAAACCCATGGGCACCTTTTGTTCTGATGCCAGGGGCACACTGTCCCCAAAACAGAGCTCAGAAGGTCCTGGCCTATCAGCAAGGACTGAGTGAAGGGCCCCCCACTTCTGTGTGTCCCACATACCCCCAGAAGCTGCTCTGGGGACACATCTGCCTTCTTCCTCCCCAGAACCACCCAGATCTCATCCCTGAAACACACTCAACCTCTTGGCCTGAGGGAAAGAAGCAAAAGTCCCTTCCTAACCTCCACAGAAGATGAAGAGCAAAAATACTTCAAAATCATTTACTTGGCTTAATCCCATCTAGACACTCAGTTTTGGCTTAAAAAGTTAATGCCACTTAGCTACTACGTGGGGGGAAACCACTCCACTTATGCTGCCTTCCTCCACAAAATCGCTCCTCTTTGGGTTTCCCTTACACAATTTGTCTGCCCTCTTCCATTAAACCTGTCTCCCAGATGCTAGGCTCTCCAATGCCCTCAAAAAGCCATCCAAGTTCTTCAACTTAAATAAAGTTTCAGCTACTTTATACACTTCAATCAGGTCACTTCTGACCTCACGGGATAAATAATCCCAATTTAATCAATTTCTCCCTGTAGAGGAGAACCTCTTTTCTATTAGTCCTCCTCCCTGCCCTCAGCTGTATTCCGTCTGCTTAAACTCAATCTTCGAATAAGGTAAAAAAAAGGTGGACTCTGGACTTGATGAATCATCTCTCTGGCACTGGAGAAGTGGTAATTGCTCCCCCTGCTCCTTCTCCTCCTTCTCCTCCTCCCATGCAGTGCTAGTTCACCACTTATTCGCTTTCTTCACTTCCATTAGCTGCCAAGTTGAAAATTAGAATGTTTGATGTACCGCTATACCTTGTTCCTTCTCCTTCCCCTATATTAACCATAGATAAGTCTATCCCACACCAATCCCAGAGTGCCTCCCCAGCTATCACCTTATTGAGGGGACTGCTACAATTTGGGTGCAACAGAGATTGGTATGGTGAGGTTTGGTGTCACTGCTGTCCCCAGCATCGCTCACCCTCAGGCACATTTGAGTCCTTTTGCTGCCCTTATTCTGGTAAGATTATCAATTAATGGTTGTAAAGCACACTGAAAATGCAAACTGCTAACAATCCATTCATTAAACCCTGAGGATCATCCTACCATTTGCTGTGCTGTCCAGGTCAGGTAAGTGGAAAACAACTCTCCCAGTTGCCCCTCAAGCACCTCATCTCCATCACCACCCATTGACACTGACCTCTGTGGGCAGAAACGTGGGGAATTTCCCCCATCAGTGTCAACAAATCCAACACATTTTCAGCACGTGCTTAATATTAAACCTACATTAAGCAGGTTAGACCTGTTCTTATGAATTCTTCATAATGAGGCTGGTTTTCTAAATGAAGGACCTTATCCAAAACGTCCTGCACTCAGTATCTAGGATCCTCTAAGTCCATGAGTGAAGGAAAGCTGCAAACCAAGCTTGCTTACTCCAAGGGAAAGGCAAGATAAGAAAGCAATGAAGGAGAGAGAAAAACAACAAAGAACACTAAAACACCATCCAACGCTCCCAGGAAATCTCAATATGCTCCTTAAAATGATTGTCAGCAAAGGAAGACCATTGCATGTACACAAGAGAACCTTTTGTGGGGGGAGATACCCTGCTAATGCCTCTTATCAAAATACTGAGACACGATGCAGCAGCACTGCCGGCGCAGTGGCCACTGCACACAGGCAGTACCCCAGCAGCTACCTGGTACGGTGATCTGGATGATGTCCAGCTCATCTGGTTCGATTTTGATCTGCCTGGTCCCACCTAGCTCTCCTGAGGTACCTACAGGGAAAGGCAACAGAAGGCAGTCACCAACAGGATCCAGCAATGCCATAGCTGCCCACCATTGCAGCACCAATGCAGGGAAAGTGTGGCTAGCTGTGACTTCATTGCCAACTGAGCATCCCGCATCAACAAGACTTTGGCCAAGTGGCTCAGCGGCATCAAGCCCATGGAATGGAGGTACCCAAAAGGAAACCTGTAGGCATGGCTTCTGGAAACAGCTCAGTTGGCAGGAACTGCTGGTGTCCTCAAACTGGCTGCTAGCCCTTGTTATATTTTTTCATTTTCTGGCCTTCTTCACTTAAAATGAACTGGGCCACCAATAGGTGTTGGTGGGTCACCAGAGAAGCTGTCTCCAGGGGGTGCTCCTGGCATTTTTAATGCTCCCAAACTCATGCCTGGAACATGCCCCTATCTGAGAGGGCTGACTACAGCTGCATCACACTAGCACGTGACCAGCTGAATCCCACCAAAATTCATCCCGGCTGCCCCAGGAAGAGGCTGCCCATAGTGCTCAACCCAGCTTCCTCTTATCTCAAGATAAACTTCTTCACTTAGGATGGGATGGATCCACTGCACGGGGCTGAAACCCAGCTTGCAGCTCGGGCAAGCAAGACAGTGAGGCTTTGTATGCTGTTTCAATGGGTCCAAGCTGCTGAATGTGGGGAAAAGCACTTCCTTCTCATTCATGGTGTTCAGAACACTGACACAACTGACTTCTCAGTGGTGGCTTCCAAAGGAACACAGAGACTGACGACTTTCCTTAGTTTTGCATTTATACACGTGCTTAAGTCTCATTATTTCAATTTATGCATTTTTGGGCCCAAGCTGGAGGGTCATAGGGTAAGAGCCTTCACCTCTATATCTATCAAATGGGGATAAAGTCATTAGAGAACTGTACTACGGTGCAAACAGATGTCATACATCCAAGTTACTTTGCAGGCATCTTTCTCTAGTGTGTCCCCCAATATCACTGTTTTGCAAGAGAAAATTAATTATTCCTCACCTGGTTCACAGCTTTCAGAAGCACTACACTTCTCGGACCTGGAAGGGAAAGGCAGACAAGAGAGGTGGTCATGGAGGAAGAAAAGAGAGAATTTAAAACCCAGTAGTGTGTATGACCAACCCTGGCAAGAGGGGAAAACCCTGCTTTGCATCAGAAGGCTGCAGGGCCTAAAGAGGGATCCCTGAGGTCACCCAAGGTCCCAACGGTGGCATGGAATCCATGACTGCAAGGAAAAGTCATGGTTTGTGAGTTTCCCTGCAAATAAGCCCTGCTTCCACACCCGCCCTGGTCTTGCACCCCCACTGATGGCAGCCCTGCTTCTGGACACCACAGCAGAGAACCACAGCAGAGAGGTCTTGAAAGCAAGAGACATTTTAAGCCTGCAACGTGGTTGGCTCCATCCCTTTGTGACAGAGAGCACTGCATAAGGTATCATTACAATGTAGTTACTCATGGAGCTAAAGCAAATAGGGAGAAAGGAAAAAAGTCAATAGATTTGGTAAATATTTATTTCTGCTCAAAGCTCTTTTCCCTGAAAACCAGGCACTATCCCAAACTCCCATCTACGGTTAGCTTCACATGCTCAGGAATTTATACAAGGTGTTCAGCATACAAATGAGATTATTCTGCATTCTCAGAATGTGTCTACTTTCTATCTTTCTCTTAAACAAGAACAACCATGGCTCTTTGACAGTAAGGGACCCAAGGAACCACTCTGTAGAACACTCCTCCATGATGTTGGTCCTTCAGGGGGAAGGAAAACCCTACTGAGCCAGGGCCCATGCCCCTGTTGGCTCAGGAGTGATGTTCAGAAGCACTTCTCACTCACCTAAATCCACTCAGCAGCATCAACAGAACAAACCACAGAACAAGCCATAAGTACTCTTGAAATGTTCTTCCTAAATGTGGTATGGGCAAAAACGATCACTGGTCTAGAAGGTACTGCATTTATTACCTAGGAGCCTTGGGAAGGGTTTTAAACTCTCCCACTTCAGGTCAAAGTCAACATTTCACCAGGGAAATCTGGGAGGAGGGCTTCCCTGGTGAGCACGTTACCCCTCACAGTGTCTGGCCTTTCTCCTGGAGCATTGGGCACTGCCCTTTTCCTGGAGTAGGACTATCACCTGGGTGGACCGTTGCTATGGAAATGCTCCTACCAAGGCACAGATGTTCCTCATTTGCAGGAAAAACAAAATAAAACCTCCCACAAACCCTCCTTTGAAGCTGACGATACCCAGAGTGCTGGAGAAAAATGCCAGCTCTGTGGACTGGGCAGGTCAAAAGGTCTCTGCCCTCCAAAGTTGTGATATTTCAGTGCTGGGTACATTGCTGGGCTCACCTGTTGCCTGCCCTAACGCTGCAGGTTCCCCTGCCCAGAGCATGCACAGCATTCAGGGGCATGTGGCAGCCACATCCAAGGAATCAAACCTGAAACAGTACTGGGGAGAACCAGAGGAGAATCCAACCTGTCACAGGTTCATATCAACAAAGAGTCAAGAAATGAGAGGAACCCAAGAGATGCCATAGAGGAGGCAAGGACAAGTTACCCCGTATCCCCATCCTGAACTGCAGAAGCTACCAACCCCAGCTGGTGGAGCTATCCATGTTGGGCAGTGAGGCTCTGTGCTGGGCTAAGGAGCACTTCTCATCCCATCCATGACTGAGCCAGCTATGCGAAGCAAGAGAAGGCTCCTTGTCTTAGAACAGGTAATATAGCTATAAACTGCTGTGCTGCCTCTCCTCTTTAAAGTGATTTTAAAGGCTAAATTATACCTTGCTTCCACTGAAGCAAGAATGAAGGAATCTCGGGCTATACAGAAAAAAAATCCTCCTGGATCTCCAACTCTGCGTTGCGAAGTTGTATGCTAATTGCTATTATGCTCCACAGGCACTGCCAGCATGGACTTGTCTAGCTTGTGGCATGGTTGTAACAGAAACAGGTACTCTTATAAAAAGCTTCTCTCCTTGAGCATTATAAACAAGCAACACTTAATTAGCAGGATGCTGTTATGGTGTGGGTTGAGGGTGAATCCTTAGGTCATGTTATAACACCAGAGATAGCTCCAGCAGACAACCTCAGCCTGCCCAGGCATGACCCCAATTTTATCAGTTTTGTTCAAAATCAATGATTCCAAACTTTTGACTTGCAAAAGGACAGGGCTGTTCAGCCTCCTCCTGTGCTGGCTAGCTGTACCATTGCAGTGGGATTTTAGGGAGGCAGGAGACATCAGTTCATCATCACTCACCTTCCCACCATGAACCTACATCTCCCTGACACTGCAGCTTACTCAGTTACACCCATGGCAACCTCCTGCACCCATTGCATATTGCTGAAGGATACAGCAGTAACCTACTGGGCACAAGAACACTCCCCAGATAACTCTCTGAGGGATGTCACTTCGCAGGAGACAGGGACGGAAGCCCCACTAACCTGCTGTTGGCCTGAGATGTTCCCGCCAGTTCCAGCACAACCCCGCGGTGTGGCTCAGGTGAAATCTCCCTGGGGGGGCTGGAAGGCTCCAGCTTGGTTGGATCTTTGGTAAATTTGCCTCCTGGTGCCAGGTGCGCATGGTGGGTTTTGGGAGGAAAAGCAAAAACAGAATTAGCAACTGATGAGGTAGCTTAGTCCCCTCCTAGTCCCAGAGCTGAGGTCAGAGTGGAGGCAGGTTTGCAAGTGTCATGCTTGGAAAGAGAAGGATGCAGATTTAATTGGGTTTACATGTTAAAATAATAGCAAGCCATTTGCTTAAACCTCTGCATAACTGTGTGTGTGGTGGGAAGCTCTCCCAGGATTGCACATCTCTGGAAAGGGCTGGCTGCCAGGACAAGGTTCCAAGAGGTAGAGACTGGGGTCAGAAAACCCAGGGCCATGGCCTAGTACTGTAGAAGCAAACCTGAAAGTGGGGACAGCCCTGTCCCAAGGGGATGTGCTGCACTGGATAGGAGCTTCGCAAAACCCAGAGTAGTGATGACACAGGCAGCCCTGTACTGCAGCCTCCAAGCCCCATAGGCAGTGACACAGAGGGATGAAAGCATCCTGTCACCATGAAAAGCCTCCTCTCCCCCTTCCCTGTTCTGCAGCAGCCTGAAAGGAGCTGAAATGAAGCCTCAGCAATGACCTTGGAGATGAAAAGAGTAATGTGAAGGCAGGGTAGAAAATAAAATCAGGAGGGGAAGGTGAGCAAAGAGCTGAAGGATGAGGGCTGGGGGAAGGAGGGAAGATTACACCATGAGACTGGAGAAACCACAGAGGTTCTTTGTTTAACAGCTGCTGCCAAAGGGCCCTTTGCTGGTCTCAAAGCACCACTGCAATATCCCCACCCTTCTAAAACATATTCCATCCATGGGAACACGAAGCCTCTTTCCCTTTGGTTCCAATCTGCAAAGAAGAGCAAGGCTCTGGCAATGGGATCAGCAGCAATATAGAGCCTTAAAGACACTATTTATGTACCGACAGTCCAAAAGGCTCCTTTTAATTTGTGCTTTCTATGGACCAAATCTTGTTCTTGGTGCAGCAGAGCCTGCCTGAAGCTGCAACCCAGGGGAGCAGCAAAACTAGGTTTCCAAGCAGTGGTGGGTATTTTAATTAAAGGGTGAGCAAAACTATATAGGAAAGCTTTGGGATACTTTGCAGCTGGCAACTTAAAATACAGCTACACTCAGAAAATAGTGTCTCTGCAGAAATGGCACCACCTGACTCAGCAGATGCCTTTCCTTTTTTTTTTTTTTTTCTTTTTTTTTTTGCATAGGCTGATGTGCTGATGCAAACCACAAAAAGACAGGTTTAATGGGTTTTGCTTCTGGTAGCCCTGCAGGGACCAGTCAGGAGAGACTGACGTGCCACCCACCCCAGTTCTGCTGGGCTTGCTTCCTCATTTCCTAATTTCACTTGCAGCTCCCTGTGATGTAACCCCTGAGCTCACAGCACAGTGCTCTCCATCAGCAGCTCCTGAGCTGATGAACATGATGCCTCTCCCAGATACCATGCAGCCATTATGCAAGGAAAATCCAAGCATATCAAGACACAGTTCAGTGCTCTATACCTTGGGGATGGGTTAAAGCTTAAAGAAATCCTTTTCCAGAGAAAAAAAGACATTAATGGCGTTAGATTACCCCCCATGCAGGTGGGACCACCTCCAGGCTCTCCTGGAGGTCCCCGTTGGGTGGCTTCAGTGTCATTGTGTCCAGGGGACCATCTTAGGGCTGGGGCTGTCATGGGGCCAGAGCAATAATTTGCCTGGCAGAGATATCTGAGAAGAAAGTGTATGGAGAGCTGCGAGTGTGTGTGGTTGGCAGCTCAGGGAAAAACCCCAAAACAACATACCAACACCCCAAGTCTTTACTCAGGCAATCCAAGAGCCAGGCTGGGTATGATAAATTTGAATGCAGTGCCACATTATAGGTGTGTACAAGGGTGTGTGATAAGGGCACAGCATGAGTACCTGTTTCCTTGTATCTGCCAAGCACTTATCATGAAATCACAGAATGATTTGTGTTGGAAGGAACTTAAAAAATCATCTCATTCCAACCCTGTCATGGGCAGAGACATCTTCTACTAGACTAGGTTGCTCCAAGCCCTGTCTGACCTGGCCTTGGACACTTCCGGGGATGGGGCATTCTCAGCTTCTCTGGGCAACCTGTGCCAGGGCCTCACTGCCCTCACAGTAAAGACTTAGTTTGGCTTCTCCAGCTCAGAGAAAAAGGAGTGAAAATACAAAGCAAAGAAAGTCAAAGAACTCCCTCCCCAGGGTTTTGTCACTGAAAAAATGGACTTTTGTTATTTTTCTTTTAAAAACAGTCAGCACATGGTAGCACTTTCCAGACAAAAGACAAACAAACAAACACCAACCAAAAAACCCAGTAAGGAACACAGCAGTGATTTTTCTTCCTCTTGAAAGCACAGAAATATGTAGTGTGCTGCCTGTACTGCAGCTTAGCCTGGTGCAGGGAGCCAGCCCAGCCTCACACGTCAGGAATTCTTGTTTAAACCCTCAAAACTCAGTTTTTAAGGGAAGTAGAGAGCTTGCACTAGTCTCAGGCACAGGCAATCTTGGCATGTCCTGGTGTAGGCACAGACAAGACTCCTCCTCACTGAGCGTAACTGCATGTGTCCTGCACTTCTGCTGCTTACAGGTGACATTATTTCAACTCTGCTTTCTGGATAATCTTTCAGGTTTGTGGGCAATAAGTCAGAGGTTGTGGAGAACATACCTGTAAAAATTCTCTCATCAAACATCCTAGGAGGAAATGAAAAAAAAAAAAAGAGGATTAGAAATAGGTGCTTCTAATGACTGAATTGGAGGTTTTATTAATGAATAGCATTAAACCAAGTCAAAATATTAATTTTATTGATTCTCTAAAAAATGGGAATGAATTTTTCAGCTAAAAAATAAAAATAGCCTTTTAGTCTGTTGTGCAACCAAGCAACCTTACAGTATATGCGTTTTAACTAAAGCACCTCTAAATCTGCTTATAAGTCATTCTCTTAATTTAATTGGCTTATTAAATGAGGCTGCTATAGGCTGGCTTTACCAAAAGAGACAGGAGGACCAAAGCAGCTGTTGATGGATCTTCACTTCCCGTTGCAGAGCATCGACTAGATGTCACCTGTCTCCTGAATATCATATTTTGGTGCTACCCACAACTTTGCTCATGGGAGCAAAGTGTGTCCCAGGGCCTGATCCAGACTGGTGCAGCCTGAGCAGGGTGGAAGAAAGTGAGTCTTCTACCAGCTGACATCTGGAAAGTTAATTCCTTTTAGGATGCCTGAGTTCTGTTGATGTCAGTGATTTGAGTCCCCTGGGGAGCCTTAGCTGGGATTTTTCTGTGCTGTAGTTTCACCCTTCTAGCAGGGGAACAACACAAGGCTACACAGCCAGGGACTGAATAAATAAATATATTATAAAGCAGATTTTCCTGACAGAGAAGCAAAGAGAGATTACACAGCACAGAGATAACTGGGAATGCATCCACTCCTCCTACTCTAGTGCATATGGAGACACCAAGACACAGTGGCCAGCCTGCAGGTGACACATCCTCATCACCAGATATAGCGGATGTGCGCAAGTGATCGACAAAAAACAAGATGGAGGGGAATCCCTGTGCATCATGAATACGGATGTTCCTTCCCCCACCCAGACACCACTCTCATCCACCAAATGCCATGGGAAAGTGTTGTGTTGTGATTGGAGGGTGCTGTAACTACCCAAAATGCTTGGGGTGGCACTGGCAATGTCTGGTGCCATCATCTCTTGAAGCAGGGTAGAAGGACTTGTGAGTGACCATGGTACAGCCAGCCCTGCCACACTGTTGCAAAAAGAGCGAGAGAGATGAAAACCAGAAGTTTTGAAAAAGGGTGAAATGAGTTTTGGGCGACAAAACAAACCCTGTGAGCGTGGAGGGAACACAGCTCAAATCCCAGATACCCTCAAGCCAGGCACTCCCCCTTGCCTTCCTCACCACCCACCTTTTGATAACAAAATGGATGTTGTGCCTCTCCTCCAATATCCGCTTGAGTTTGGGGACACCATATGTGCAAGGTCTTTTGAAAGGTATTTTGTCCGGGATGCCAATGATCTCCACTGCCTCAGGATCACAGGCAATCTTCCGATATGGGACAGGGACCATATGGTCTAACCCCAAGGCTTCAGCTGAAAGGCAAACACACTGGTTTTATTTACACAAGCACTTTTTCCTTTACACAAGCACTTTTGCCTTTACAGATACTAAAATGAAAGTGTAGAGGCTTGCAGAGCAAGTGCCTTCTGTCCTCTTCTTTGCTTATACCAGAAGGTGAGCCCTGCGAGCAGATCTTCCATGGGAAATGGGACATCAAGGAGAGAAAGCAGCAGTAAACACAGCTAATGGTGTCCTCCAAAACTCCCAAACATGCCCAGTGATGTTCAAGCCAGGGATGAGCCACACGCCATCCCCAGATTCCCTGTGACCCACCACAGCAGGTTTGTGAGCTCTTTAACTCACAAGCTGCATAGCACATGGAATCATAAAATCATTAAGTTTGGAAAACCCTCTAAGATCAATTCCCACTGTTAACCTAGAACTGCCCTGTTCACCACCAAACCATGTCCCCAGGTGCCACATCTACACGTTTTTTGAACATTTCAAGGGACGGTGGCTACACCACTGCCCTGGGCAGCCAGTTCCAGTGCCTGATCACCCTTTCAGTGAAGAAATTTCCCCCAATATACAATCTAAACCTTCCCTGGGGCAACTTGAAGCCATCTCTCATTGTGTCGCTTTTTACTTTGGAGTCGAGGCTGATCCCCACCTAGCTACAACCTTCTTCAGGTAATTGTAGAGAGTGAGATCTCCCTTGAGCCTCCTTTTCGCCAGGCTCAGACCAAACAGCTCTCTCAGCTGCTCCACATCAGACTTATGCTCCAGACCCTTCCCCAGCTCTGTTACCCTTTGCACACACTCAAGCACCACATATATAGATCATACATTAAAGGGCTTGTCTCAAGCCCATATATAACTCAAGCTAACATGGCACACTTCTACAGCCCATCTATAACTCATGAATTACACAGACTGATGGGGATAGCACAGGTGAAGAGCCAGCCCATCAGCCCATTCCCAAGTGATTTCCCAAACTGTCACCTGCTCAAATGCCCAGTAGTTACCCCAAAAGCACTGCCCATGGCAAAGGGAGCACCAATGACATCTGTAAGACATGCAGATGGAAAAAAAGGCAGCTGCAATAACAGCAACCTTCTTTTTACCTGCCATGTTAATGTCAAAAGGGCCACATGTCACCACTCTCAGTGCCCTGGGTGCTCTGATCTGGCACGCGTCACACTCCTAGCTGGAGCTGCTTTACAGCCCAGTGATAAATTTGTCGATGGTGGAGGGGGTGTTTCCAAATGGAAATATTGACATAACCTTCAGCAGACACCCAGAGACTAGAAGCTGCTGAGCTATATGTGTTAGGAAGAGCAGGGAGCTCTAGCATATGGCTTCTGCTGATGTGTTAGGGAACAAAAATGATTGCTATATAATGATATGCAATCCACAAACGCTGCAAATGCATAATGGGATATTAACTCCTACTCACCATATCTGCTGTTAAACAGAATTTGCACGCACTCCCTAAGGGTGTTGATATCTTCAGTTTCTTTTATGAAACTGTCCCACTTATCTATCAAAACAAAATACAAGAAATAAGAAACTTCCATATGGTTTATACACAGCAGATGCACTTTTCTCCCACGAAGTGGTGAGAAGCAGGAGCAAGACTTTGCTGCTTTAAAAATTATTTCCCTCTCCCTGAGCAGATGTTGCCAGGCTGGCAAATAAGGTCCCAGCCGCAAGCACCCTCTAGGGCATGTGCAAAGCAGATTCCTAAGACATGACCCCATAAAATTTGTAAACCCTGGAATTAAAGACCCTCTGGGACAGAGCCAACCCCACCTGGAAAGAAGCTTTGAAAGGAACAGCCATTTCACACTGGAGTTTTTTGATCACCTCCTCTTTCCCAACTTTCCCACCCATATTTTTTTCTCCTCTTTAAAGCAGGTGAGAGTTTTGATGGAAACAAATCAGCATCTTTAGGCTGCATTTTCAGGCTGCATTTTCCTTGGGTGAAGCAGGGAAATGGCAGAGTCTCCTCCCCACTGCTGATCCCTGCAGGCACTGCTGCAGAATCACACTGGGATTAGCAGGTTTTAGTTATTTTGAAAGCACGCCAAGTTTGCAGCAGGCATGTGCTGTTTGCAGCTGGGGCAAACAGCCTCTCCCAAAGCTGTGCCTTCCTGTGCCCAAAGTGATGTGAATTCCCACCCAGCTGGCAGTGCTCAACCATCATGGGCAGCATCTTAGAGATGGCAAGGATGGACCCGAGCAGAGATGAAGGTCTTGGCTGCAATGTGAGATGTTGCATCAAGGAAAGGGAAAAAAATCCCCTCCTGCATCAACTCCAGCACTGCTGAGTCCCTGCAAAGCATGCAGTTCCTACAGGGCTGGGGGACTGCTAGGGAGAGATAAGAGGAAACCTCCCCCTAAGAGATGGCTGCCAGCCGCTGCCAATGACAGATACAGACCTGTTTTGTCATGGACAATGGAGAAGAGGATGCGCTTGGATGAGTGCACATTCTGGATGAGGGGACCTCCAGAGACCGATGATTTCTGTCCTGGACAAGAGGGGAGACAAGGAGAAAGGGCTGATGAGAGCCTGACCAATACTCCAGGCATCCCTACAACATCCCGGGTGCTGACCCCCACCAGTGACACTGACCCATCCCTTCTGTGTCTCCTCCATGCACCGTGGCCTGTGACTCTTGGCACAGTGCTGGCTAGACCGATCCCTGCCATCCCCGTTCCAGCTGCCCTTCTACCTGGTGGTGCAGCACCTGGGGCAAAAATAGAGGTGCTCCCTGTTGGCACCACACAGGGAAGGGCTGGGCCAATGCAGCATGGCAGGGGCTCCACTCATATCCATTTGTGCCATGCTCTGCACTGATTTTCATCCAAGGACTGCCAGAACACCCGGCCTGTCCCCTGGCAGCGCCAGGGGCAGGCTGCACACAGGGCCCTCGTCTGAGAGAAAACTCTAGGCTATTACCACAGCAGTCGCTGTACTCCTGTGAGGAAGGCACCTTCAGCTCTCCTGCTGGCCGGGCCAGAAGAGCCTCCCCCACTGTGGTTGTCCCAGGCAGCCCCGACGACATCTCCTGCTTGAGGTCAACGGCAACAGGCGTGGGCAGTGAGACGCTGTATAGGAAGTTGGTGACAGCAATGGCGGAGGGGATGTCCCGGGTGGCAGGCTTGGCCATGGGGCCGTTGGCACCAGAGTCTCGGCTGCCCTTGGAGGCGAGGGAGGAACAAGTTAACTCAACGCTGGGGTTGGGCTCTCGGCTGGGCTCATCTGCCGGCCTGAGGGGAAGGAAGGGAGAAGAGGAGGGAAAATAGGTTCCTTTGGGCCCATGGCACTGCTAAGCTGCAACAAGCAAGGATGTGGAGGGGTAGGAGAGCCGTGCCCAGGAGGGTGAAACACGCTGCACCACTGGCTGCCAGGTTCCTTGTTGATGAGGGCCATGAAGAGAATTAGTGTGCTGGAGCACCTCTCCTATTTGGAAAGGCTGAGAGTTGAGATAGTTCAGCCTGGAGAAAAGAAGGCTCTGGGATGGACTTACTGCAGCTTTACAGTACCTTAAAGTACTGGCATGCTGAAGAGGGACTTTTGACAAGGGCAGGGACTGACAGGATAACAAGGAATGGCTTCAAACTGAAAAGAGTAGGTTTAGATTAGACAGGAGGAAGAGAATCTTCGCTGTGACGGTGGTGAGGCACTGGCACAGGTTACCCAGAGAAGCTGTGGCTGCTCCACCTCTGGAAGGTTCAAAGCCAGGTTGAACAGGGCTTGGAGCAACCTGGTGTAGGGGAACATGTCCTGCCCATGGCAGGAGGTTGGAACAAGCTGGTCTTTAAGGTCCCTTCCAATCCAAACCACTCTATGGTTCTATACTATGATTCAGAAGTTACATTCATCCAAACTCCAGAGCATCTTGAGGCACCGGGACCATTCTTGTCTTCTTTCAGTGCATCCAGTCAGTCTTCGGCTAGTTCAAAGCATTTGTATTAGCTACGGCAAAGCCACCCAGCCCCTTGCCTGATGCATTTAAGAGGCAAAGCCTGGTGTGACCACAACCACTTGGTTCCATTGTCTGTGCCAGTCCCCAGCACCCATGGCATGTTCAAGGGTGACCTCAGCCAGCCCAGAGATGAACTTCAGACTGAGGAAACCCAAGTGCTTTGCATGAGACAGGCGGCCATGAGCTCACAGACAGCTCAATTTCTGCATCATACTTCTAGCTGTCTCAGCCTCATTTTCCAGAAGCGCCAAGTCTTCAGAGGAGGTATTTGGTAGTGCTTAGCATTTCTCTGAATGGATCTGAGGTGCTGCCAGATAGGCAAACACAAGGGAAATTCACTCAAAACCACTAACCCCTTGTGTAAACACAGCCAAAAGGGGGAGTTTGCCCCATCACAGTCACCCGTTTCCTTCCTCGACTGGCATTACAAAATCCATTTCAGCCAGGGAAGACTCTTGCAGCATTTACCCTGGAAACCCCTCTGGAGACAGAAAATCACTGAGCTTACTGCAGTGGAAATTTTGGCAGAGACATATAAAAGGATGGACTTAATCTGCATGTTTACATGCATTTATAGGAACAAGTCTGAAATGGTCTCAAACCTCCCAGAATGAATTAATCTCTGTGCAAGGCTGGGTTTGGCATGGCTGGACTTAGGTTTGTGAGTCGTGGGGAGAAGTTGGTACATGGGTCGGACCCTCTTACCTGTGCTGCACAAAAAGTTCACCATCTGCCAGCATTGTAAGAGCCACTATGCCAAGGGCTCACTGATCTCTCGTCCCTTGTGGATCCCCAAAATTACCTTTTAAGCCTGAAGCGGATGCTGTGGCTGTGCTCTAGGATGGCCATCAGGGATTTCACATCATACTCCATGGGTTTCTTAAAGCTGACACCCTCAGGCAAGCCGGCGACTGCAAGCGAGCCTGGCTCTTTCAGGAACCTCTCATATGGCAAAGGGACCACACTGCTCTTCCCTATGGCTTCACCTGGTGAGAGGGCAGAGTTACACACTGACAAACACCCACACTCCCAGCCATGGCTGGCTGGAGCAGTAAATGCAAGAGCAAGAAATACCAACAGAACCATTAGAAGAAGACAACCCATTCTTAACTCTGCACTAAGCATGCAAGGTGCTCCAAGCCCTTTCTAAAAGCACCAATTAACAAAAAGCTCATAAAAGCCAATAATGAATGATGTGTCTTTATTCAGGCTGCAAGTAAAGTCCTCAGCTGGGGTCACCAGGCACAAGCTGACCCCAGGGAGCTCCCATCAATGTGCTAGTGAGGTATGTGACCATTGGCAAGGTGGGTTGGAGCCAAAAGCTGACAGAAGTGGCTGAAGGCCTCATGGTGATTTTAATCTCATGTTTATGGAGATATTCTGGGAATCTTATTTTCAGTCAGCTTTCTTATTTTACCTCCTGTAAGAATGAGAAGTAGTTTGATTGCTGTTGCTGTCAAGCAGCCTTGATGCACTTTGACAGAGAAGGAAAAAAACCCTCAATAATCTCCATCCCACCATTCATAGGCAGCTTGCATAATAATAAATTTGACTGCATAATTTCCTCCAGTAGCCCAGAACTCTCACCTGCTCCCATAGACAATGGCCACAGAGCCCTCCCATGTCCCCACCACATGGGTCTGGCTCCATTTTACCTCTGACACCAAAATCTTTACAAGGAATTGGGTGCACTCTGCTTTCCCTTCCCTGGCAGCAGCAGACAACCAGCAAGCATTGCCATTATTCAGGGTTTTTCTAAATGAGATAAAGTGCCCACATGCTTGAACCAGGGCTGCTTACAGTGCTCTCCAGACAGGATGCTGTCAGAAAAACAACCCTCTCTGAAGGACTCCAAGGAATGGCCAAAACTCTCCAGCCACTCTCTGTAAAAAATTATTTGGAAACCAACCCAAGCCACTGCAATCAATAAACCTGGTGCTGAAAACATGAATTAGAAGAAACAGCCATACAGGAATGAAACCGGTCTGGCAAAGCAGTATCCAGATGCAGAACATCTGGCAGCACGGCATGGTGTCCTGCACCTTCACCTCCAGGCCAAGGGACAGGCAGAGGAGATTATGGGGTGTTCTGTCACTGTGGGATTTTATACTGTGGATTTTCTTTAAATATTTTCTTTTTCCTCTCTTCTTAAAAAAAACCAAAACTACAAACACCACGCCTAAAGATCTTACAGAAACCCTGTAAATCTTGTGACACTGTCAGCAAGTCTTTAATAAAAATGATTTCTTTAACATGTTCTTTGAAGGAGCACATGATAACTAACAAAGTGCAACTTGCACAAGCCATCAAGGTTCTTTATATGTGGGATGGATAATGCTTTAATTAAGACAATAACTGAAGTTTCAGAAAGAGCCTTTGAATGACACAAGTTCACTTTCTGCAAACTGACAGTTTCTCTGCCCTGACATGCTGGCTCCAGCAGCTCTCCACCACCTCTCTTTCTGAGGAGGAAAAGCTCCTGATGCCTACAGCGGTTCCTTATCAACCCAATGCCCAAGAACTTCCCAAACATATTTTTACAGGGAACATGTTACTGTCAAAGTGATCTTCACAACTCTTGTGCTGCAGCACAGGTTTAGGTAAAGAGAGGCAATAATCATCATTAATGCCTGTTTAATAGAAGCCAGTGGTAATCAGTCATCCTGTCGGTGCAGAGATTACCTGCCTCTGGAGGGAATCTTTTTGACTGAGCATTTTTCTAAGATATTTTGTTTTCAATCCCTGTTGATGGGAGGAGACTGAAAGGATAAAAGAAAAAAACCACCCTGTAAGAATGGTAACTTAATTTCTCACAGTCCTCTCAATGTTGGAAACAGAATCACCCTGGGGCATTATCTCCTGTGGTATTTCTCCCCATTCAATGAAAAGAGTCTCTTTCCAGTGGGAATGCTGGGACGGAAGCTTCTGCTAGGCAGGTTTCATTGCAGAGCAGCTCAAGGATGGAAAAAGCTGATCCTACTGAAGCAGCAGCAAAAGGAGAATTATACCCAATGCCAGAGCAAAAACCACTGGCTCACAGATGCCTAACTTCTTCCTGCTATGGCAATGCCAGCCACCCTGGTCTGGGGACCAGCTTGTCCTCACGCATCTCCACAGACCTCAACAAGGTAAAGAGCATCGCGAATCATCCTGACGAATGGGCTGCCTGCCTGGTTTGTACACCCCATGCAAATGCACCCTGATCAAGCTTTTTTAATGCAATTATGCATTTATGGTATATCAGATTTTAATAATTCTCATATTCCCAAGAGGACAGCAAAGCTTAGCACTCTCCCACCAGCAGTACAGTGAGACCTACAGCTTAGAGAGGGGATCCATCAGCACCCTCCCCATCTTATTCCCTTGGTGCTTTTGCATGATCCTTTCCCTCACACTTGGGCTCAGCCTTTGGAAGGCAGCAAGGGGATCTGATTGCCCCTGTTAATGAGAATATTGCCTCCACATCCTTTGAATGATTTCAGAAAACTTCAGTGACTGTCTGTCTCGGGGGGGGAGGGATGCCATCTCCTTTTTCTGTATGTGAAGCCTGTGGCAAGTGTGACAGCCAGCAAGAGCAACTCCTGCACGTGAGACTAGGGCAGTTTGTGGTAGCTCCCATTACCCCCTTCTTTTGTGTGGAAATGCTCAAACCCTGTGCACAAACCTGGGCAACAGCTGTGCCTTGGGCTCAGGGAAGACCTGCACAGCCCTGGCAGGGCTCTACCAGGCTCTGAATCCCAGATGATGATGGGGAGCTGCACCCAGGAAAGCCAAACACCAAATTCTTCTGCTGATGAAGCCACACGATCTGAACTTCCCTGAAGTTCACAGTGGGCTAATGCACACTGCTGAGCATCATGGGAGAATATTGAGGCTTGTTGCCCTGTTTTCCCAACCCAATCTTGCTTTTCCTACCCACACCAGGACAGCTCTAGAGGTGCTGCCAGAGAACGAGCTGGCAGCATGGCTGCTACCTCTAGCTGCCCCATGGCGGCTGCAGTGGATCCTCCTGAGTGAGAGGAAGGCACTGCTGCCACTCAAGCCACCACAGACCGGGCCTGGAAGGAGCTCTGCAACCCACTGGGTTCCATATCAACAGACATATGGTTATCTACATTTTAATTGCAGAAAGTTTATTTCCAGGGATGATGCACGTGGTGGAACAGCACCAGCTTGTCTCTTGAAGCTGGGGCTGCAGGGCCACCTACTAGAAAATAATCTTTTTCCTTCTACAGAGACTTGCCAGGGAAAGGGGGGAAGTGAGCCTGTAGAGCCCCAACACAGCACTATGAAAAAGGTGCAGTGGATGGGAGTGTCAGGGAGAAAGGTGTGTTTGGAAATCCCATTCAGGGCACAGCTGAGGCTTCCCCTGGTCAGGGGTGACAAAGGATGTTTCCCCCAGCATGGAGATTTTTTTGGGCCTGTTTGGAGCACTGGAAAGTGAAGGAGC
Source organism: Campylorhamphus procurvoides (assembly GCA_013396655.1). Lineage (NCBI taxonomy): Eukaryota > Metazoa > Chordata > Aves > Passeriformes > Dendrocolaptidae > Campylorhamphus > Campylorhamphus procurvoides. The sequence goes on along the minus strand of WBMV01003265.1, from coordinate 47,698 downwards.
AGTGGCCAAATCCCATCTCAATGCAATGCTAACCCTATGCAGGAGCACATCCCACCACACCACCCCTGCCAGGCACCAGCAGGCACTGTAGGCACCTCCCCTTGCTGGGGAGCCAGGCTGGTGCTGAAAGCCAAATCTGTTGGCAGCACTGGGCAGCTCAGAGAGCCCCAGGGGCAATTCATATCCCCAAAGGGAAGCATGAAGGTTCTTACTATAAAGCACATCAAACACTTCCTCTACCATCTTCCTGAGGAGGTACACGTCTGATCCCTGGTCCGGGGAGACCCTGAGCACCCTTCGCCCACACTCCTTTGCCGCCTTCTGCACCTCTGTGTCCTCTTTCCTCTGCTGGATTCCTGTGGGGGGAGAGGAGAAAATGGGAGTCGCTGCAGTGAGTTCATGGGTGATGACTCTGGCCGGGCAGATGGTCTTCCACCCACCCCAGCCTCCCATCTCACATGAGATCATGTCCCTCACAGCAGTCCCCGACGTGCAGGAGAAGGTACTGGCACGGGCAGTGGTGCCAGCAGCAGGGTTGGTCATCCTGTGCTCACCCTGCCTTTTTCTGCTTTTCCCATTCAGCTGCACTGAAACCGTTGTGATTAATTAGGCAGCACACTTCTTTCCTCTGGTTTCAATCTGCTTAGCCTTCAATTTCTCAGGAAAAGAAAATCCGCCTTTCTTGGAGACTTTTACCCTTCAGCATCATCATGTAGCTCAGTAATATCAGCTATTTCCTGCTAACTTCCCCCATTAAACTTCAAATAAAGCACTTCTTTGGCAGTGACTTCCTTGCTTCTCTAAATGCACAGAAAATTAACCACTACAAGTACATTACTCTGTTCTATCCACAGTGATTTGCAAGGGCTTTTCAGTGGAGAAGGACTAATTCCTTCATTGTCCTTGACAGCCTCCTGCCAGTGATTGGCCCTGGATGCCACCTGGGTGCTCAAGAAGGAGCTCATAGATACCTCCTGTGGAAAAAGCTTGTGGCTGGGACAGCACTGAAAAGGGAGAGGTCAAGAACCACGTGGGATACCCCCAGAACTAGCACCTGACTTTTACGTTATTGAAGTTAAATTACTTGAATCCCAATCCAAAACACATGCTTCTGTCCCAGTATTGTTAGAAGAACATTAGGCTTACATTCACTGTGTGTATCAACGTTTTTTGGATCTTAATCCTGTGTATTTTTAAAGCTTTATGATGTATTTCTTTAAAGTGCTGCAACACTCGAGCTTGCTCTGAAGTTACTGATCAGGTGGCATTGCTGTCACAGGGAGTAGAGCAGAGGGTAGGACCCTCAGCCTGAGTAACCCTGTTACTTGTGAAAGATGTGTATTCTTATAGCCCTGAGCTTGGTCTCACTCCTGATATGTTTGGTGAGGTGACTAGGACCTTTTTAACCTTAAAATAGAGGCATTAACAAGAATGTAAACCAGTGTGATGAGCTTAATTTACTCTTCTGTAACTCAATAATCTTGTGAATGAAACAAATGAAAGGACATTCCCTGCTTAGGCAAAACTTCTCTTGCTCTCTAATTGTTCTACTTTAGTTTTGTCTGTTTGATTCCCCAGTTCAATTTGAGACACTAAGAGTGTGGGACAAGAGACAGAAATATAATCAGTCTTCAAAGTAGGAATGTGGTGAACGGTCCTAAATCAGGATAGCAGCACATCTCTTGGCTACTCAGAGGGATGTAGAGTCACACTAGTGAAGAACTGGGTCAGTCAAAATTTATTACTTCTTGAGAAATTATGTACAAAATATATATAATTAATAAGAAAGTAGACAGCCACTATGCCATCTCTGGCAAGCTCCGCATGCCTCCCATGGCATGGCAAAACAGGCCCTGGAAAAATTTTTGAGGCGTTTTACCAGGGTGGCGAAAAGCATGTACATCCGCACCCTCCAACTACTGCCTCTCCCACCATCTGGGCATTAATGCTCTTCTGCTGACATTAATCCTGATCACTGTCAAGACCCCCTGTGCACCAGGAAAGGCTGAGCCAGAGGTTCAGATGAAGCAGGGTGTTCAAGTGAGGTCTGCACACCCAAAGAGATAAGAGGCTTCTTACATCTCCCAGCGATGTCTGCTTTAGATTAATTCAGATCTTTCTAAGAGGGCAGCAAGATCGTACATCAGAGGCACTTCCAGGGATGCTTTCCACTGTGTGCCAATTGTAAGAATTATATGGAACAGAGTTGAGCATGGACCATTTACAACTCAAGACAGAGTTATCACTTTTCACCCTGTCTCCAGCATCAGTTGCTTCGCCCAAACACCATCGTTAGGATTTTGTGTTTTCAATCAGACATGACTATTTCTTTTTGACAAAGGTATAAATGAAACCAAAGAGAAGGGAATCAGGATCTAGTGCCAGGTGCCTTACCCCAGTACAGCAGTAAGTCACCGACCAGGATATATCACGGAATCAGAGAAAACTGGATTGGAAGGGACCTTAAAGACCATCTCAACCCAACACCCTGCCATGGGCAGTAACACCTTCCACTAGACCAAGCCCTATCCAACCTGGCCTTGAACACTTCCAGGGATGGGGCAGCCACAGCTTCCCTGAGCAACCTCTGCCAGAGTCACACAACCTTCATAGGCAAAAGTTTCTTCCAAACATCTACACTAAATCTTTCCTCTTTTAGTTTAAAGCTGTTCCGCCTTGTTCTATCACTATCTGCCTGAGAAAAAAAGTCACTCTCACTCTTTTTTATAAGTCCCTTTTAAGTACTGGAAGGGGCTCTAAGGGCTCCCCGGACCCTTCTCTTCTCCAGGCCTAACAATCCCAGCCCTTTTACACTGCGAGAACTCCTTCCCACTGGCCACCCCACTGCCATTCACATCCTTTGGGTAGCGGGAAGGGAAGGCAGAGCTGTCCATGAATGTGGAAAACATCTCGCAAATGCCTCCTGTCCTGCAGAATGCGATAGAGAGTAACTAACAGCATCCCTTCTGGGTGCAAGGGCAGCAGGAGGAGGGGCAGAATGGAGCCGTGGCAGGGAGCTGTTCCTGTAAAGCCATGCAGCAAACAAGCTGAGCAGACAGTGAACTGGGCAGTTTCACAGCACTGGTGTTGTTACCAGAGCAAACCCTTCCCGTGGAATCTCTCCAATGTATTAAGCACCTATATGGTTTCTGTCAGCATCATGTGTGTGCACATACAGCCAGGTCATTTCTCTCCCCTCACATCCCACTGTGGGCAGTGGGTGGGAGCAGATCTGAGTCTGATGTCCCCACCAGCACCAAAATCAGAACCTGTCCCAGCTCCTGCACGGAGTAGGGAAAGCAGCAGCTGTCATGCCAGGGATGATGTTCTCAAAAAAATGTGGGTCACCATCCACAGCATGGCTTACACCTTCCCCTCAGCTCCCAAGATGTTTTTGGGAAGCTGGCAGAGGCATAGAGCTGAGACACATAGGTACCCCTCAGATACTTGGTGAATCTGATCTGAGACTGGGGGAACATAGCTTCTGCTCAAGGCATCCTGTCACCACTGTTTATCCCTCAAAAATATAAGCAATTCCATAACCAACACTTCCAGCTACCAAATCCATTCCTGTTTTTCCAAAACCAGGAAAAAAGCTTTGGACCAAGAAAGCCTCTCTGTTCCTGGGGGATCACTAGGACTAACTATTTCTGCTAAGTCCTCAAAAAACACTCCAGCCCTCCTGCAGCATTGCTGGGGCTAACAGCACCAGGGGAGCAAGCAACTATCCAGGCCTGTGCCACCTCAGGGATCCTTTTGGAGAGAAGAGCCAGGGCATGCAGTGCTCTCCCTGGGACAGGAGAGGCTCTGCCCGCAGTTCCCACCTGCCAGCACTTCAACCACTGCTCAGCCCCAGGAACAGACAGACAACACGGCAGTGTCCCCAAACCGCAATCCCTCCAAGCGAGGTGCGAGTCCCAGCTTGCACAACTAGAGCACCCACCTCGGTATGGGAGAAGATTCCCAGCAGGGGATACTCACTGCAAAACTTCTGGAAGTCGGCCTGCAGCTCCTTGCGGGTGCTGAGGAAGACCCGTCCCTTTTCAGTGCCCACCACGAAGGCACTCTCCTCATGGACAGCGATGCAGGCCACCTCTGCATTCAGCTTGGAGAGCGCTGAGCACTGTGGGAGGCATCACGTTAGTGCAGCACAGGATGGGAGAGCAACCCCACTTCCCAACCCTTGCCATTTCCCAGTGGGATTTTTTCTTCCTGTCGAAAGATTCCCCCATCAAAAGCAATGTTCTGGTTTGGGCCAGAATTTCATGGGTTTATGACATACCCTAAAAACTTTGGTGACTTTACAGCTCCACAAAGATATCCAGCTGAGTTATGCTTTGCTGTAAAACCAGAACTATTTACCCACCATTTCACTTCACTTCTTCCTATCCTAAAAATAAATATTTTATAGCGTTTCTTTAAAAAAAATCCCGTAAAAAAGCAAAATAAAAAACCCACACCACAACCAATAACAATGTTCCACCAGCTCTAATGAAATAAGGAACACAGGAACCTTATTTCAGCTGCAGAACACTAATATGGTCAAAGTCTGGATTAGCTGAGCGATTTTTCTTGTACAGTTATGCAAAACAATAAAGAGATGGAAAAGACTTCCTCTATTAATCCATTTTATGTAACGTGCACTTCCTGCTCTACATAATACACATGTATATGCCTTTTTATTAGTATATTTTATATTATAATGGTTACCCAGTGCTGGCAGCCTAAGCCATCTTCCCATAGCTACAGCACTGGTGCTAGGAAGATGCTATTCCCAGGTCTTGATTTAAAACGGTAAAAAAGGGGAGATTTTCCCAGCGGCAGCCACAGATAGACATATCAACAGCCCCATGAAGGGGTTGGAGGATGCTGCCAACCAGGGAGGGAGCAGGAAAGCATGGACCAACCTCCCTGAGCTACCTTCAGCTCACTGCACACATGTACAGTGAGCTTCACTGGTGTGGGCCTAAACCAGCCTCTATACCTGGTCATTTTACCTCCTGCAAAGAGGCACTGAATCAAGTCCCCTAAAATAGATATTTTTAAGAAACCTCCTTTCAAAATCCAGTGCAAACACAAGTATTTTGCTCAAAAAGCCCAACACCCAAAAAAATAAACACAACTAAAGTATGTGAGATTTAGACGTAGAGCAAATCCAAACCCCAAGCCCACTTTGTGATGTGCACATGGCCCTGTATTTATTTACCAGGCACAGAGGCAGCTAGGCTTCAGTGGGCACAGAGCCTGGCACTGGAGAAGCACTGGGAGAAAGGCTGAATTTCAGAAGCAGCCTGGCCCTGGTGTAAACACCTAATGAAGACTGTGGAATAATGTATATTCATTAAGAAGCCAAACTATGATAACACAGTATGCTGTATGGGATGGCATGTATATAAATCATCAAAGCTGCTTGGGGTGTGTCAGCTCCAGGGAACCTGCTCGTTAGTGATGAGGGGCGGTGATGTCAAAGAGAAGAAAATTGGTATTAATGAAAACAACCTCTACCTGCAGAGAGAAGAAAATACATCATAGATAAATGTATTACATATGACTTGACTTTAAAAATGAAGGGCTATTTAACACATCTCATTGCATTAGACATTTGTTACTACACATACGCTTTCCCTTCTTGATCACATTCACAGTTAAAAATAAGATTAGCTCTGGTCCATGTGACTTAATCCAGACAGTTATCTTGTTTATGTAAGCACAGCTGACTTAGGAAAGGTTTCCACGGGGAATTCTATGTCAAAATATATGAAAGTTATTTTCTTTGTTCTCAGAGATAAAAAAGCCATTGTTCTGATGTTGTGTAAAAGCTCATGGTAATATTGCTAAAACAGCATGAAAGAAAAAAAAAGCCAACCACCCTACATTCAGCTGATACCAACATAAATATTAATGGGAAAACAATACACATCTGAGATTAACTTGGGCTGACTTTCTGATCCTTATGGCTGTCAGGGCAGGAGAGGGTTTTTATTTCCCAGTTTGAGCAGCTCCCTGCACTTTCCTGTAGCAGAGAGGAACAGGATGAGCCCACCAGCTCTCCAGTGCCAGCCTTGCACCCAGCCAGCCCTGCCAAATGGAGGCCAAAGGAGGGAGGGGAATGGGGACAGGGATGCCACCGGCCTCTTACCATGGAGTCTAAAGCAGACACTAAGCTGGTGATGATTTCATCTTTCTGGGGAAAAACCATATTCCATTGGTCAGCTCTAGAGGTGGTGCAAGTTGCATCTAAAGGCTTCCCTGCCAGGGCCATATTCACCTGAAAATAGAAGAAAACAAAAAAGAGCTATGTATCACTTTTACTAATGGAGCGCTGGTGCTGAGCATCACTCACTACCATGGCGTGTCATGGAAGCAATGCTGGCATGGATACACAGTGGAAACTGAGGCATGGAGAGACGTCAGGGCAGCCTGAACCTCACAATCCCCCTCTGACAAGGCACATAATTACAGATGCTGTTGAGTTGTAATCAAACACTGGAGCCAGTGATGTGTGTCCCAGCAGAAGCCAGGCTACCTCTACCCTTGGGGCTCACCCCCAAGAAGTGTCCACCACTGCGCAGGGTGCACTGGACCAGCTGCATGGTGGCACACCCCAGATGGGCAGACTGAGGCCGTGCAAGCCAGTGCTGAAGCAGACGTGAAGCACTTCTGTGCCTGAGCTCTGACAGCAGCTGCGAGCAGGGAGTGATGGCTGCATCTCCACAAGGGGACACCATGCCAGCCATCTTTGTGCCTTCCTGGGCAAGAGAAGAGCCTGGCACCCAAAAGTGACCCTGAAACAGGCCAAAACCATGGGGTGTTTCGCTTTCAGCCCAAGGGAGAAATGTAGCTCATGGCAAGGGGTTCCCTCATCAAATCATCCTACCCTGCAGTTTCTGGTGTCAGTGGGAACAAGGCCAAGTGGTACACAGGGACTACACATCTGAGAAGAGGCTCAGTTCCAAAAGCTCCATCCCTCACAACAAAACAGGGTAAAAAGGGGAAAAATGCCGGGACCCAGTTACACATGCAATAACAGCACCAGGTTTCTGCACCCTGGTGCATACATCTCATTGTGACCCATGACAATGCCAATGCTGCAGGGGAAACTGAGGCAAGGTCTCACCCTTCATATATCACCCTGTTCCCATGCTGTGACACCCACATCTGAGACAGCGGAATGCCCAGCAACCAACATGTCCCTCCCAGCTATCACCCCTTCATCCAGAGGACAGCATTGTGCAGTCCAGCTTTAATCCTGTGAATAAAGGATGACAAATTAGTTCAGGAGACACTCAAACCGGATCCTAAACCATGTGCTTGCAAGTGGATAGAGGCCAGCGGGTCCCTAATGAGGCTGGATGGGCAGGAGCCAGGGAATACGAATGAGGTTGCCTGCACATAACTCAATTTGCCTCTCAGTCGGTAATCACAGCTGCCTGGCCCAGCTGAGAACAGGGGTTAATGGCAACAGCAAACCCCTCAATTCACCTTCCTGCCCCAATTTGCATCTGTGTCCAAGCAGAAGGAATTTGAACACAAAGCAGGGCTGTGCTGCCCCATGCAACTGGGGAAATGGTGGATTTTGGCCCAAAACAAGTTCCCCTGGTACTTGGTGGCATCTCTGTAGGTGCCTGAGCATGCACATGTTATCCACAGAATCACAGAATGGTGTGCATTAGAAGGGATCTTAAAGATCATCTCATTCCAATCCCCTGCTATAGGCAGGGACACCTTCCACTAGACCAGGTTGCTCCAAGCCCCATCCAACCTGGTCTTGAACACTTCCAGGGATGGGGGGGCAGCCACAGTTTCTCTGGGCAAACTGTTACGAGGGTCTGAAACAAGCTAATGAGAGGGCAGACAAATCCCAAAAAGCAAGGAAGACTGAATTTCAGGAATTATTCTGGATACTCTGTTCCCCCACATTGCTGGCCAGTGAAAGCAGCCAAGCACCGCTGGGGCTCCACTGGCATCTGTGGACAGCAGAGCCAAAGTCGCAGCCGCACTGACAGCTACCCAGAAAAATCCTCTTCCATCTGTGTGACACTTCTTAATAAAGCTAACAGGCAACTCTTCTCCCCCAGCATGATCTTGGGGGGAAAAAAACCTGTCCTAACCAGGTGCCAGCTTGGAAAATAAAGTTGGAAACTGAACACACGGTCCTGCAGTTGGGCACAAACCCCAGGTGACAGGGCTATGCCAGGCACCTCCAGCTTAACCATCACAAGAGACTGCAGCAGCACCAGGAAGCACTCCACCTTGCTCCAGCCCTGCAGTTTGTGCCTGTATGGGTGGACAGATAGACAGACAAGGAACCATTTCACAAGCAAGCTCCCAAGCAGCTTCCTGAGCACAGCCCTGCAGGAACAGGGAACTTGAGATTCTCTCTTTTCATGGATGCTGTGTGGAGGTGTCTTGTTGCAATTGCCCGGAAATAACAAGGTGCTGGTGATGCCAATTCCAGGTGCCAATCTGATGTGGGGAACAGCCATTGCCTTAGTCCAGGGAGCATCACTCCTTTCTTAAAACCCCCCAAGCACTCACTTGGAAAACAGCCTTACTTTGATGCCTATACATATTTCTGAGGGCCCTAATTATTATTAAATATGACTGCTCTGACATGGATGTTCTGTTGCCTTCCAGCAGCACTTTGGAGAGCCAATCCCTGCCTTAGTGGGGCTTGTTGCGGCCCCTCAGAGAGCTCCAGCTGCAACAACCTGCTCGGCCACAGCCTCCCACGGGAAACAGCAGTTCCAGGGAAGAGATGCTCCTCCCTCAGCTTCAAAAAGCAAAGTCATGTGATGGATCTGATTCCAGAGGGAGAACTGATAGGAAAGACAGGGATAACATCAATGGAAAGTGGGGCAGGATCCCTGCATCCCCTCCCTATCCTGCAGGGGACCAGGACAAAAAAAATCCCTTTCACCTGGCTGATTGTTTAACAAGGAAAAGAGAGAATCATTCAATGAGAAAAAAAACATGACCCAAGTAATGCAGCAGAACTTTAAGGTGGTGGCGGGGGGCGGGGGGGGGAAACACGACGACAATATTCCTGTAAAGCTTTTAATCATTTGTGGTCACAAAGAGCAGTGACACCGGATTTAGAAAAGGGGAGAATAAAAGGGAGGGGAAAATACTTCATAGCAAGTGCTAGGCTTATTTAAATCAAATTAAGGGCTTGAAGTTGTTTGCCTAATCAAAGAGAAAGTAATCTTTAGAAAAACTAGGGTAAACAATTATAGCAGTTCAGGCTGGTGACAGGGAGCAAGGTGGGTAGGACAGGTGCAGAACATCCTGTTCGTCTTTCCAGGGCCCCACACACCTGTTCTACTGAATTCCCTCCCTGGGACACCACCAAGAGGTTGATGTTCCCCTCCACCGGGGCTCTGTTCTGGCCCCCAGCCAGATCCCACCTCTGCACACCAGGTCCCATCCCCAGGGGTAAAAGTGTCGTGACTGTCACGACTCCAAACTAAACATTTGCAAATTGTTTTTACAGTTTTCCATTTTTTAAAAAACAGTTATTAAATTTTATTAATTATTTCTCCTCCCCAGAGGAACCTTGGGAGGACTGGGTGCTATGCAACAGCCAGCACAGGATGTCATCTCATGCTTGGCTCTTATGACACCTCCCTTGATAATATTGGGAAAGATTAGAATTTGGCCCCGGGGGAGTTTCACTCATGAATCACCTGAGCTGCAGCAAAGTAAAAACCAGGCACACAGGGAGGCTCATGAACCCCTGTGGAAAGGGCTGGGGGCCACCCCAACCCTGGACCCACAGCAACCATGTCCTCTCACCAGTTCCCTGACTACTACTGTGGGGCAGCCTCTCCCCAAAATAAACATCCTCCTGCCTTGTGCCCCAAGTCACCATTTCCAAACCCGAGAGCAAACAAAACAGTAAAAAAAACCCCACCAACAAGCCAGTGACAACTTTATCAAGGAAATTTCTAGAAAGAAAACTGTTATTAAACCCCTCAAATTATAAATAGGTCCCATTAAGAGAAATAGAGGGGGTTCATGTGATCCAGCAACTTGCACGTTATGCCCAAGCCCTCACAAAGAGTGAACATACAGGGTACTCCTGGTGTTGACTAAAGTATGAGAGTGTCATCCCTCTTTCTCCTCCTCATCTTTTCAAGTCTTACAGGGATTTCCAGCCCCATGCCACAACCAGAAGCAACAGCATCTTATTAACCTGAGCTGGTGTTTTCACATTGCCATGGTCCTTGAAGCAGAACCTCCACTGCCATGCCCCTCATCTTGCCATGAGTGAAAGCCTCATTTAGTGTAAGCCCCCAAAATCTCATTCCTCAAAGGAAGCTGGGAGCTTGTCCAGGACTCACAAAATTGGGCTGAACTTCTTGCTGGCTCTCCCCACACCTATTGCTCCTCTGAGCCACATTTGTCAGCAAGAAAAAGGCACGGCAATGACCTCTTTTTTGGATATTACCCAGGGTCAAACCCAGCACGGAGTGAGAGATCCTGTGAGATGGGAACAGCCAAATGCCCAGGAGGGACTGAGGACATCCTGCACCTGCTGCTTGTTACACCAAATTCTACCAATATCAGGATTTTTTACTACCAGTACTCAAAAGAATCATGGAATAGTTTTGTTTGAAAGGGACCTTAAAAAGCCCATCTCATTCCAAACCTCTGTGACAGACAGAGACACCTTCTGCTAGACCAAGTTGCCCAGCCTCGCCTAGAACACTTGCAGGGATGGGGCATACTGGGTTTAAACTAATTGATTTGTTTTTTACTGCAGGTCTACTGTATCTTAAAAGTATAACTGTGTCCATTCCCACCATGTGAAGCATCTCCTTGTACTGAGGACCTGGGAAGGACACCAGACCTGCCATGTCAGGGCAAAACATCCTCAGGCTGGTGCCCTAACCTAACTGGTGGCTGCCACAGCTGCATCTTCCAGCTCAGCCCTTAAACTAGTGACTGCACCCAAGGGCAACAAACTGGAGAGCGCCAACTCAGACCCAGCACCCAGCAAGGGAGAAGTGAAAAGCTGAGGAGCAGCAGAGAGTCCCAAAGAGAAGCTGCCACTGCTGCCTGCTTGTGCTACAGAGATTGCAGCATCACCATGGAAATCCCCCTGTGCCTACCAACCAAGAACATTTAAAAAGCCCTCGATGGCATGGACTGGCTCCCAGTTCAGGAAGCTAAACAAGAATTAAAATTACCGAGAGCTTTGACTATTCAGCACATTATGGGTTAAAAAAGAAGAAAAAAAAGAAGGGGAAAAAATGACCATCACACGGTTCCTGCCCACATCTCCATACAAGAGTGGCTGGAAATTCTCATTCATTTTTCCAGGAAATTTCTGCCTGTTGCTTCAATGGTGCTGGTGAGATGGCAGAAAGTCCAAATGAACCAGACCCAGATCCAGGAAAATAATAATAGAAAAAAAATATATCTATCTCTATGGAATATAGATTTTGTATATATATATATATCTATCTATTTATGAGGCAAATCTTGAGATGGATTACAGGCCCTTTACCCTCCTGGGTAGGGAGGGAGAGCCTAGGGGTATATTAGAGCAGGGGAAAGCACAGTTGGGGGTGTGAAATTTTTGGAGATGGTACTTGGGTTTTTTGGTCACCCAAAAGGTTTGATGAGCCATGGGATGTCCAGTACCACATACAGCCATGTCGATTCCCCCCAGGACCAAGGAAACAGAACAAGCACTCCCAGCCCACCTGCTGGGAGGACACCTTCATGAACGTAACAAGACGCCAGTGATTTTATTTCTAATTTTTCTTTACTCCAGGAGGGCAAGTCTGAAGGGATTTTTAAAGCTTAGACCAGCTTTGAAAGACAATTTTGCAATTAGCTCTGGCTATCATTAAACATGCTTTAAAATGGAGCAGGAGTCATCCTGATTGGAGTCAGAGGGACAAATAATGTCCTATGCCAGTGCCGGGACACCAAGTGAGGGGCCCGTCCCTGTGTCCCATTCAGGGACATCACTTTGGGACAGGACCCACACTAAGGGTTATCTCACTGGTGAGTAAGGAGCAGCAACTCAGAAGGTGTTTCCCTGTCCCACCCCACCCCAGGGATTTTGGACATCCCCTTTTTGCAAGCACTTGTGAGTAGCAAGGTGCCCAGCAAGATGGAGCTGCTTGAGCAAAATGCTCTGGAAACCACATCAGCACAAAAGTCAGGGTAGGGACCAGGTTTGAATTTCCACTTGCGTTTTTTGAATAATTGCTTAAGCAAACATCAGTATCAGCGGAACCAGTGGATGCAACCAAAACTGTCCTGGACGCAGGAACACTGTGGCACAACCCTGCACTTGCCAAACAGCTGGCCTTGGGATTTTTGCCACAGTGGTGGAGATTTCTGCTCTGCATGGGCAACTTGCTTTAACTCACCTGTGCTGCCTGGCTAAACCTGAATCCCTTGCACCTAATTCAGCACTAGTCTTCAGCCTCTGTGGCTGCATCCTATCCATCTCGAGCCAGGCCGCTCACATCCATGCCAAGGTGATTTACTTCATCCCTATTGATGCCTTCATCCCTAATGATGTTAGTCTAATGAAGGCTAACGATGCCTGGTTAGCAAGTGGTTGGTGAGTTGCAGAGCTGCACGGTCAGCACTGATGCCAGTGGTATAGCAGATTAACAGTGGTCCAGGGTACTCACCAACTGCCCAGAAATACCCTCAAATGTCTAAACACCTCCAAAATTCCCCAAATTCCTAACTTGTGCTCTATTCCTAACCCCTGCAGCACAGCCCTCCCAGGACAAGTGGGAAGATATGGGTTTTGGGGGACCCCAGGTGCTGTGCTGCTGATGCACTCACTGTGAGAAGCATCTGCTGAGGACACATTTGCATCCCCCGAATGTGGCTGTTGGTGCACCCCCATCCCCAAATCTTGCTGAAAGCAGCAGAGCTTGGGGGGCAAACAGCCTGCTGTGCAGTCTGGGGCTCCCAACTGCTTGTGCCCACATCCCCACTGTGCCAGTAGCTCGTACCTCACTGCCTCCACCAGCCTTTCCAAACCCTGTATCTTCCCTCCCTGCTCCTTTCAACCAGATAATACAGGTCAGAACAAGCTCCCATCATGAAACACCTTCTTCCCTCTTTTATTTTACTTAAAAAACCCAAGGCACCTGCTGGAAAATCTCCTTACATACATACTGGCACCACAACATTCAACAGCATCACTGCCTTGACTCCACTTTCTTGGATAATCTGACACCTGCCATGATTTAGTCCCACTTATAAAAGAAGCAGAGAGAAAACTGGGGGCTCCTGTGGGGGAAAGCGTCTGCGACAGGAACTACACTCTGCCTCCTCAACTAGAGCATTGCATTCTGCTGCCACCTTGATTTCCTTAAGCCCAGCCTAAGTGCACACCTTAATACAGTAAAATTATAATAGGCTTTTGTATAGTGCAAAGAGAGACAGAAGAGGATCAAGTGCCCTTCAGAAGCTGTGTCTCATCTCCCCCAGGATAAACACTTTCATGGCACGGCAGCTGCTGGGGGATCACTCTGCCTGTGGAGCTCAAGTAGCACAGCTTTCGGTTCCAGACAAGTTTCCATGCCACAATCTCACAGCAGGCAGGCACAGAAGCTTTCACTTCCAGCAACTGCCTCTTCATTTATTAAAAGAAATTTAAAAGACAAAAAAGATTGGGGTGGGGAGAGAAGCAAGTGTTAATCAGATCATTCGCACCATAGCAGGGAGGGATGCAGCAAGTACCTTGCATGGAAAGCTGGATCTTGCTCCAGAAGTCTGACTTGAGTGTCTGGAGTCAATGAGGCCAAGATGAGCTTCATGGTGGTCAGTGGGTAAGCAGAGTCACCCAGCTACAGGGGTCTGGGTGCCTACATGGCTCCTAGGGCTCAGTCTCCTTCTCTAGGGGGATGCCCAGCCCCAAAACTCAGCCCACATCAGAGAGCTCAGCACCCCTTCCCATACAGCCTGGACAAAACGCACTGCTTGGCAGTTCCTAGAAGGAGAGGTAGGAGCGAGGGTGCAGATCTGGCACCTCACATATCAGGACTCAAGTTGCACTTCCCAGAAGCAAGTGGCCAGAGGAAGCCAAAATTAGCAGGCTGCTAATTCTACCTCTTGGTACATCCCACTGGTCCAGTGGAAGGTGTCCCTGCCCATGCTAGGGGACTTGGAACTAAATGATCGTAAAGGTCCCTTTCAAACCACACCATTCCATGATTCTATGAGGATTCTATGATGATCCGGGCCCCTGCACTGCCATGACTGCTGGTTATTGCAAGAAGATGTCATCAATCCCTCGCTTAGAAAAAAAATGAGATGAAATGAACTCAGAAGCCACGGGACAACCTGCAAGGAAGGTTTCGGGTTTGCACTAACCTGGGCTCCCAGCCTTGTACTCCGTTGCACCCCTCCATCAACACCTGAGTCCCACTCTGCACCCCCAACTGTGCGCTGGGGCTGGGGGAAGGCAGACAGATCCTAGTTCCCAGCCCCCAGTTCAGTGGTGCATAGATGCTGGGGTTATTTAAAGCCCAGTTTTAACAGCATTCAGCTACTGGTTGCGTGATCAGGATAAAAAACCACAATCCTAATTCCTGGCTCCCCCTGCTCCCCCAGTGCCTATGGCAACTGGTATCCGTCTCCTTGGAAACTAATCTCGTGGTATTTGAACAATGTACCAAGGGCCTTTAATCTCCCAAACACTGTAAATCTTTATTCTAGCCTGCTCTTCTCCTACCCCAAGAGCCAATATAAAAAGCCTGTTGTTTTCTGTGAAGTCACCAAGAGCCCAACTTGAATTTTATATTACACAAACACATGCTTTTTTTCCTTTTATTTTTTTTCCTCCCCACTAAATTAAGGAAAAATCTTATTTGCATGATGCCCCAGGTGCTGCAGCCCTGGCCCCACATCTTAGTATGGGATTTGCTTTCTTGAAACAGTGGTCAGTCCCTTAACCTAGCTGTCACCTCGACTGGCATGTCCACTTTGACCATCTAGCAGGACACTGTTCCAGATAATAATAATCATAATATTAACATTAATCATCATCACCATCATCATCTGAATTATCTAGCAAAAAAGTACCCAAACTGCAAATATACAAAGACAGAGAGCCTGAGCTGGGGCCAGTGAGTTCACAAGGGCTTAGCAGAGAATGGTCCACCCCAGCAACCCAGATGCTGTTGGGCACCTCATCTTTCTCAACACTCAACCCCAATACTTTTTTATATTGCAAAACTGCTGTTGACAGCACCAGCCCCTCCCCAGCTCCCACATAGGGTTAGGGCAGCCCCATACCCTCCTCACCAACCCCATCTCACAGCCACCACTGCCCATCAACCACTTTCTGCTCTGCACAGGCAATTAACTCAGCATAAGGTGGTCCCTGACAGAGAGCCCACACCTATCTCATTATGTTTAATTTTATCTCTCATATTTTTCTCTGGTTACTAGTGTGTCAGTACCGAATATTCTCTGTGTTACAGGACAGTCTATTTGCTAATCCCAGGCCTGGCTCTCTGCTCTACATAAATAAACTCAATATAAAAATAAAATGGCTTTTCAGGGGGATGTAAGGAGGCAAAGAGACAGAAGGATCCATTCTCCCTTATTTTATTTTATGGGATGAGTCAAAAAGGTGAGAGCAGGTCCTGGGTCACCTTGACCCCACAGTGGGAGCATATGTTTGGTGAACCAGTGCTGGCTGCTCCTTCTCATCCTTGCCCTCAAATTGGCATCCCACATGGGCAGGTGACTCACACTGGCGACGGAGAAGTCTTGGATGAAGCTGAGTGCACACTTGCCCTGGTGTGACCTGTCAAGGGAGGCAGGCAGTGGCAGTGCCACTGAGGAGGGGCAGCCAGCCGGGATTCTCATTTCCTCCTCGGGCAGCCTCTGGCTGTAACACCAACCTCAAAACCTGCTGTTTCCCATGCAAAGCCTGCCATTACCGTGGTACTGTCAAGGCTTAGGATCACCACCACTGCTAGACACAGATGCAGATGCCATGGCCCCCACTTACCCCAGGCAGGGACATCACCTTCCATGGCGAGGCAACACACGAGGAGCCACTGGCTTCCCTGGCCTGGACAGCACCCTGATTGGGGCTGCAAAGCCAGGTCCTGCTGCGCTGCTCCCATATCCCAGGAGCAGCAGTTTCATGGCTCAGGGGTCCCCAGGTGTCCCCAGTGGCTGGTAGACTCATGACACCTCCAGCCAAGGCATCCCCAGCTGTGTCACCATCCCCACATCTCCTGTAGGGAGACTCTCCAGTGTCTAATACAGCTTGGGTGCACACCACAAGATTCCCCCACATACATGTTCACAGGGGCTCAGCTTTTTTTTTAACATTGAGCCCTGAGTACCTGGCTCTGATGGCAGCCAGCCAGGGACAAGGACAGACAGACAGAGAGATGGAACAGACCCACGCCCAGGGACTGTGATCAAACACCTGCTGGTCCCAACCTGCCAATTTCCCAGCGATGCCTCTTCCCTTCAGGGCTTTAGGGAGCTGCCTACACACATCAGTGCCTTCACCTGGGAAGGGCAGTGCAGCATACTGGGGCATTCGCTGTGGCTCACTTCCAGAGGGATTTGGGCTGCAGTAGGGTGGGGAGTGTGGCAGCCTAGGGCAGAGGCATTGGGAGCGGTTCTGATCATGGCAGTTGCAGCCATGACTCAGTGATGCATGGGTGGGTGTTAGGTCTGGCCCCAAGGCGCCCTGCAAGGATGGCTCCAGGCTGGCCAGGATGCAGCCTGAAAACAAAGCCAGGCCCTCTCCCCCATACTTCTGTTTGGAGTCACGTCAGGACAAGGTGACCTGGCTACTGACACCTCCTCCATCCTGGGACTCACTGGCACTCAGGATCCAACATGGCAGCTTGGGACAGCATTTCCCTTCCCTGTCACCTCGATCCACCCCAGAGCACACAAGACTCTTCTTTTGCAGCTGGAAACCAGCCCAGATCAGCCCTGGTCCTTATAACCCAGGGCGGGACACCAGCCCCTTCCCCAGCTTCACCAGTGGGTCAGCTCAGCTCCCTGAACCTGCAGCCATCCAGCCCTGCCCTTGTCCCGCTCACACCATTTTAGGGAGGATTAGCCAAGGAAATGATTTGGTAGAGTGTCCCCCAACACCAGCAGGAATGGGCCTCCAAGGATGCCAATCCACCACAGCGCTGGTACTGCCACCACTATGACATGGCACATAAGGCGAGCAGAGCCCAAGCTCTCACAGAAACATGTTCCCCCCTGCTAAATTCCAGCTTAATTCTCATTTCATTGTGTTATGAAACACATTATCTATTGAAACTAAGTCAGTAGTTGTTTGCAATTATGAGTAAACACAGTGAATAATAGGAGGGCCAGCATTACATTTGCATTGGAAATGCTGCCTGCACTGCCCTCTCTCCCTGGCTCTTCTCCATCCCTGCAGCTAAAGACACCAGGATGCAGGAGACGGTGAAATCCAAGACCAGAGCAGCACAAAAAGCAAAACCCCCTTTGTTTTTCCCTCCCTTTTTTTTTTTTTTTTTTGTGTAGCAGGAAAAGAAACATTCCTTCAACCCCCATATCACACTGATGTGCACACCCCTTCATCTCAGGACCAAGGCGAAACTGCTTCAAATTCCCAATGACACGCATATCTTACTGAAGTTGCTTTGCATAGCGCATAAATATTTATTTGCTTTTAATCCTGCAAAGCAAACCTGCCTTGTGGCACATTTCCCTTAATCAGCAGCTCCAGCATCCAACAAAGTACTGAGAGAAGTGGCATCCCAAATTCAGAGCCTGCTTTAGACGCAAGGGCAGGGAAATAAGCACCCAAGGCCCAGTACCCACCATCTCTTGGGATGCCCAGGGCAGGACTGAGCAGATGTAAGGCATTGGTTCCTCGTCATTGGGGAAAACAAGAGCCTGGCTCAGGCACCCATAAATAACACAAAAAAAATACATGTGTGTCATGGTTTGGATGTGAGAGATGGATTGATGCTGACTTAGCTCTGCGCTGATGACATTTCCTGAAGAGGTAATACTGGGGTGGGGTCTGACCCTTCAAAAAAAGAGATTTTGGGGGCTGAAAAAAGGGAGAGCACATCATCACAGGGAAGGCAGATGGCACATGGCTTATTTTTTGGGCTCGCAGCTTATTTTTTGCACATGGGCTTGTTGTGTTGAAAAATGTGGTCATCCATGAGATGGGCAACAAGGGGCTGCACCACTGGGGATCACCCTCAACCTCTCCATCACCCCAGTTCAGGACACCACTGAGCACAGACCCATACCCCAAGCCCTGTGGAGACCTACGCAACCTCATATGCCATGAAACTTGTAAAAACTGATAAAAAAATGACAATTTTCAAACATCAAGTCACCCCAACACCAAAGTCCTTTAATTACCTCTCATTTCAGTCAGGAGGACAGGTAGCAGCACACTCACCTGCATCCATCTCTGCTCTACAGAGATCACAGCATTCACATGGGGACCCACAGAGCCTGGGATGCAGGCAAGGGGTGCAGCAAGGCTGCTGTGCCTGGGGAATCAGCAAGCGCTCAGCAAGGCTCTTTGCTCCACGTGCAGCCAGAGCAGGTGAACACAGAGCTACTTTATAGTGGGCAGGTAAATATTTAAATAGGGTTTATTTTGGCTGCCCTGCCACTGTGCCTCATACTCTGTGAATGCACCTGTTGATAGAGATGGAGCCCCAAAACCTCATTCAAAGCAAAATGTTGCTTTTCCCCAAGATGGGAAAAAGCACCTTAACCTCTGCCCAAGGCCAGTGATTTGGGAGTGGGAGGAGAAATCACCCCAGCCATCCTACAAGACGCTTTCCCCAGGAGCAAGTGTGATCTTACATCTCTCCAGCATGTTCAAGGAGCCCTTCTGACAGCCCAAAACCACGACCTCCTGGTTATTCGCACCATCAAGGAAGGGTATTGCTCTGTCCCCATGAACGCCTCTTCCAGCCCACATGCCCATCACTTCATTGTTAAGGACATAAAGCACCCTGAGGTGGCAGCCTGGCTCTCCACAGCATCCTTCAAGCTACTCCAAATACCAAGGGCAATACAAAGGCTCAAGCAGAAAGCAAAATCAGTACTGGGAAGCAATGTTCTGGTCTTAAATGCCTGTCATAGCATCACTGGGAAAAGCAGGTTGGTGAGGTGGGGAGGACAGAAAACCACTCAGCACCACCCACAGCACACAATGTTAAGAGGAACAGTGTTTGTTGCAATTTTTTCCATAGGCATCATGATGGCTTTCAGGCAGGGAGCACGCAGTGGGGGTGCAAGCTCTGCTCAGCACTCCTCGAGCCTGATCCAATCACAAACAAAGCGTAGTGGGGAAGAGGAAAAAGAGAGACACCAGCACCATGTGTTGGGTCCCACACAGGCAATGCTGCTGTGCACCAGCTGCTGCCATTCTGGTTTGGGGCGTGTGGAGCCACATGGACTTGGAGCAGCTGGCCATCATCAGCAGTGCCAGGAGGAGAGCTGCTCTTCCACTGCTCCTATGGCCTGCAGTCCTGACAGAAGGCATTTCCCTTTCTGTTCATCTGGTCTTGCATCTCCAAAGGGCCAACTCTAGCTGCTGACAGGCATCAGCTTCCCTGCCCATTGGGACAATGCCACAGCACAGACCACCTGCCAGTCCAGGCACAGATGAGACCCCCATAATGTGGGAAAACTGTATCCTGAAGTATCCTCAGCAGTAACTCCCCACAGCAGAGACAACTCCACATTATTTGAATTTTTCAAATTTAAAATAATAAGGGATACCTAAGTGCTCCAGTGTACTGATGGCAACCCAGCACCAGCCCAGCAGTCCTTTCCGGGAGCATACTGCCAGCCATGGTCACAGGTACTCTTGATCCCATGGGACACGCACTCTCTGCGCTATCCAATGGCATCACTGTGTCAGGTCCACAGTGCACCCAAAGATCAGAGAATGTTGAAATATGCATCTTGCTTACAGAAAAAAAAATATGATAAATTAACCAAAAAGCAGAAAAATGTATTCAGGAATCCTATGCTACTAGGGGAGTGAGAAATAAGTTGGGGGGAGAAAGTTTATTGGGGAATGAAGACCCAGCCTGAGGAGCTGATGTTCGGAGAACACTGAGATGAGCTGCAGAGGGGAGCCAAGCATCACCCTCACCAGATGCAAAAGCAGTAGAAACTTTTGCATCACTGCAGCAGCGCAGTAGCCGGCTTTTATCATGGATAGCCTTGCACAGGCAGCGATAGGGCTGGATTTTTGCAGGTGTAATTCCCACAGAGATAAATACCTTGTATTTCAACAAGCAGTGGTACTGTACATAAATTACAACAGCAAATGTGGGAAACAAAGAGGTTTTCAAGAGAACATACAATACTTAGACGGGTGGCATGGGGAAAGCCAGCAGGGGGCTCTGGGAAGACAATGTTGGTGAGATGTGGGGCTGATCTTGTGCTCTCCCATCCTCCAAAGGAATAAACCTTTGAGCAGGTGGGGGGAAAAATTGGCCCACCTAAGTGAGAAATATTTGAAGGACCCAGGATGAAGGTGGAATTGGATGCCACTTGCTCTTCTCTGAAGTGGGATCCAGCAAGCAGCCATAAGAAGGGCACAGGTGAATGCTGGATCCATCCCAGAGTCAGGTCTTCACTCCAGGAGCTCTCATGGGAAGGGACGAGGCTCACTGAAATAGGTCGATCAACTCATGGAATGGGTCACTTGCATGTCTTTTTTTCTCCTATCTCTTTTAAAATAAAATAAATAATACAACCTGACACTAATTCTAACAGGCTTAATAAACATCTAATGTCCTGTTAAAGGTTACTGCCCACTCACTTCTGCCCACCAATCTGTACTAAGAGCACTGGGGCACTCAGCTTGAACTGTGCTGTTTCATAGGGATCCTGATGCCCAGCATGTTCTCCCAGCCTGGCATCTCCCAAGTAGCTGCGGGGCAGTGGTGGCAGGAGACTGGCAAGTGCAGTGAACCCTAGCTAATCCGTCACCTTTGATGGGAACAGGCTGCCCAGAGAAGCTGTAGCTGCTCCATTTCTGGAGGTGTTCAAGGCCAGGTTGGACAGGGCATGGAGCAACCTGGTCTAGTGGAAGGTGTCCCTGCCCATGGCAGAAGCTTGGAATAAAATGATCTTTAAGGGTTCTTCTGACCCAAACCATTCTATGGTTCCATGATTCAAGCTCCTGGATGAGCTTTGTCTGGGGGCGTGTGCGCATTTTGGGGAGCAAAAATACCAAGCTCTAGCTTAGGGTAAAATGCTGTAATTTCACTTAAGGGATTTCTAGGCATTTTTCCACAGAAAAAAATGAGATGAAATTACAGCCCAGCAATGCCCCTAAAAGGTGCAGAGCAATTTATTTCCAGTGATCCTCCTCTAATGAAGCTAATTTATAACCTTTGAAGCTAATTTATAGCCTTGTCAGAAGGTGCAAGCAGGCTTGGGGCATCAGTGCAGCTCCCTTCCCTCCTCCTGCCTTTCCCAGGATGAAAACCTCTAACCCAAATCCCAACCAGGATGTTTATTTAAGACCCAAACCCCAAAGGCACTTTAAACAAGCCAAGTTCCTCACATATTTTGCCAACCGAGCACAATCCTTCCTGCCAGCGATTACAAAAGTGCTTTCAGTGCCTGCAGAGGTGCAGGGGTCCCTGCTGCCACCAGAACAGAGTTGGCCCACTGCTCAGGTGGCAGCAAGAATGATGCTGCAGCATGCAAGGACCTAGTGGCATTTTAGGGTGTCTTCACAGGCCAGAGCAGCCCCCCACATCTGGGTTTCCACAGCTCAGCAACATGGTGACCCAGTTTTTGGGAAACTTGCCAATGACTCTACCATCACCCCAAGAACTCCAAGAACTACATTCCGATGGCAATTGGTCCTCACCAGTTGGAAGGGTTCAATAGCTCATACCCCAGCTGATTAAAAGAGAGGAAGCTATGAGAAAAAGCCCTTTCTCCAACCGTACCAACCACTCAGGTTTCTCCCAGGACACAGCAGATGCCAGCAGGAAGTAGGAGGGGAGCAGTGGCAGGGCAGGCAGCTCCCACTGCTCCCTGCAGCAGCACTTCAGCAGATGATGGCTTGTAACATGGTTATATTTACCTAACAAGATTGCTTTATTGTAGCCCTCCAACAATAAAGCCAGAGCATCTTAAAAGCAGTGGCTAACTCCTGGGCTTTGACAGCCCTGGTGCCAAAAAGACATATATGCATTTTAAATCTATATAAATCACAATTTTACAGGTCATGGTAATACACTGATTTTTTCCCTCCCATGCTAAAACAGATGTGACTCACATGCAAGCAAAAATACATAGGATTCAATGCTTCAAATCCTTTTAAGTGCCAGCGTGCAGAGCTGCAGTAGCAATTTGGGTGACAGCACAGGCACAGAGCTCAATCCCCAATCCACCCAGCCCACTCAGGATACCAGAGACAGCATTGCTCCTGGCAAGGACTGTCATTCCCTGTCTGCAGAGCAAACAGGGTCCCAGCCTTCCAAATACTAATGCAATACAAATAATAAAGATAATTCCCATATATCTAATCATTACCAGAGCTCTGGGAAGAAATGATATTCAGGCCCCTACGAATTAGGGAGACATAATCTTGTCTTTCCTCCAGGTTTTTCTATCCCTATGTCCTACACTGCAGTGAAACAAGCAGGAAACAAGCCCAGTGGGGAGGAGTGTGGTTTTGATAGAAGCCTCAAACAGATCCTAAAGCCTGACTGCAGATGGTGCTGCCCCATCTTACCAGTGGCGGGGAAGACATGCCAAAATACGCATCCTGCTGGGCTTGGTATCCATCCTGCCATGAACGCAACCCATCCTTTGGATCTCTCCTGCAAAAGTCAAGAGGCAGCATTTCCAGGGAGAACCCTACCCTTGCGACCCATGTCCTTCTAGGGTCTCTGCCCCGCAACAGGGTATCGAGCAGGAGCTCGTCACAAGCTTCATCCAAAACCTTTTAGCATCCCACAGTTCTCCCTGATGGCAGGTGGGAAGAGGAGGGCAGTGTCTGCCTTAGCGGCACTGCTCCCAGGTTCCCTCACTGATGTGATGTGGCACGTGTACTCCCTGGCACTGGGCCGTTATGAAGAGGCCAGGGTTAATTTCTGGCACAAGGACTCCTGCTAATCAGAGGCAGGGCTGGGTTTGTCCCTTTCATCTATGTGTGTCGTGTCAGCATGGGGGGTCTCTGCCCACTTCCAGGGAGCCACCTCCATCCTCGCTCAATGGCCAGAACTGTCCCCACTATCCAGGACCAACTCTCTCATGCCACCAGGCTGGAGCCCAGCAGCAGATGAGCAACCTGGCAGCCAGTGCTCCAAGGCAAGGTCATCTCTCGCAGGCACTAAGAAGTGGAAGGCTTCGCAGGCAGGAAACACATCCACACAGATGCAGCCGGAGCTAAAGGCAGGACGTGATCTCTGCTGAAACCTGGGCACACAGGCACGTTCATCCCTTTAAAGGTGGCTGAAACATCTTCCTCCACAGTAACCAGATAAAACCAGAGCCACTGCAAAGGTTTCATTTCCCAGTCTTGCTCTGGAAGACTCCCACTCCATGAAGTTTTCCCTAAGCAAGACCAACTGCCTCTATGTTCTTTCAATCTGTTGGAAAACTTTGGAGTTTTTTTCCTTTTTTTTTTTTTTAATGAGGGAGAAGAAACCCAAGGGCTCCCCTGTGGCCACACCACTGGCACAACCCATGGCTGGGATCCCATGCATCTATCCTGCCTTGTCCAGGGATTTGAAGCTTGTTATCAGTGCCCCAGCACTCTGTATTTCTCTTGGAAGACTGTAAATCCCTCCAACCTCTGTCCATCCATTGAGGGGGGAGGTTTCTCCTCTAGGGTACATCCAAGCTAAGCAGGATACACAATACTGCCAGCGACCAGCACCCAAACACATCACCAAAAAGTTCAAGAAATGCTCCAAAAAATTAAAGATGGTTACAAAGCATCCTGCCCACCAGTTTTCCTCCCAGCCAAATCCAGAGGGATCTATACCCCAAAGCATCCTCTGAGCTCCCAGGTTTCAGTCTGCCTATGGGGCTGGGATGCAGATCAACAGCAGGTCCACGGTACCCATCTGCTCACACCCACTTGGATGGCTCAGATGCACTGCCAGACCCTGGCACACTCCATATGGCATGGAGCATAAGTCTGCTCCATGGGCAGCGGACTTATGGCTTGTCCCCTTCAGTCTCCTGGGGCAGAGGTGCCAGGCACGCAGGTAGGCATTGGATGACATGTTTCCAGGACCCATCCTGGGTCCACACCAACCTCCCCACTGGCATTTGCTCTGTTTGATGTTAGAGATTTAAAGAAAATGAAGATGGACATCTCACCCCTCATGCAAGAGGTGGAGATCAGCTCTGAGAAGGGATACACTGAGAAAGGGCAATGTCAACCACACAGCCACACAGCAGCAGTGATGCTCCTCGCCAGTCCCCTGCTCATTCCATGGAGGTTAATTATCTTCTTAAACCAGCCAGACCAGCACAGAGCAGAGACAAGGCAACATGAAACCAGAAAATTCCAACAGAAGCCATTTGTGTGCAGGAATGTACATCCTGCTCAGCACAGCCTGCTCCCAAGGAGGGAATTCATGTGCTCTTCTCCACAGCATCCCCACCTGGAGGGATGCTTACCCTTGCTCCCACAGCAAGGAGAGCCTTGCTGTGTCATAGGCAAGTCCCTCAGAAATGACCCATCAGCATTTGTAAGGTGGCGATTGGCAGCAGCTCCTGAACCAGGATGGGACACAGTGTGCTCCCACACCAGCCCATGCCCCAGCTGCTTTGGGGGTCTCTCTGGCAGCAAACCCCCATCCAAGCCCAGTGCTCCACCACTGTGCAGGCACCATACAGCAGGGCCAAGCACCCATTCTGACCCACTTTCTCTCTGGCTTCAAGCAAATTCAATCAATGGAGCTGCACCGAGAAATGAAGCGTGAAAACAGTGAGCCAGAAATGCCCAAACTCAACCCCTGAAGTCCACCTGGGGCCACCATGCAGGCCTGAGACCCCTGCAGCTCTTGACTTCGTTTTAAAGACAATACTTCAAGAGATGTAAATAGAACAAGCGACAGGCTGCCATAGGGCAGAGCAAGGTCCAGGGAAGCCTTGCTACACTGCAAAGAGCTGCCACCTCCCTGGCAAACCTCCATCTGGCGTTACTCTCTGCCCTGAGCCCCATTGCTCTGGTCACCATCCACATGGACACTGGAGGCCCTTCTCTGAAGCTTCCGGCTGTGCTCCTTCCAATAAATGAACTAATAAATACATATTTAGCTCCTGGACAGCTACCTCCATCTCAGAAGATGCACCTAGTTGTAGGTCCTTTCCTCTCTTCCTCCCTGTCCTCAAGAAGGCTTCTGGTGGTGGCAAACCCAGCCCAGGTGCCTTCAGCATCTGCCTCTACTTCCCACAAAGCCCTGAAGGTTTGTCATCGCCAGCAAGGTGTAACACAGGCAGTTGTATGTGGAGGGCCAGAAGTGAAGCAAGAACACCAACACAGCCCCTCACCCACTCATCATCCCCTTCCTAAAACCATCACCCACCACCAAGCCCAGTCAGGAGCATCCACCACCACAAGTAGCAGAATCCATTCACATTTTTTTTCTATGATGAACCACCACCATGTCCACCCACCACAGGCATCTGTAAATGGATGTTGGCAGTACACAGAATAACTGCACTGCTCAGCTGATGGGCAGGGCAGGGCACTGTTGCCCAAGCTGGGGACAGCTGGCACTGAGCCCTACGCCCACCCTAGGGGTCAGCCCTGCAGCTGGCCAGAGTCCCTCTGCATTCCTCCAGTCTCATTGCTGGGATGCAGCCACTGAAATTCCCAAAGGAAATACAGGGGGTTGATAATTGCCAAAAAAAATCTGAGCTATTTCCTGTGGGAGTAGCAGATGGGAATCCCCCATTAACTCCAGGAGCAAGAGGTCACGTGTTTTGACCTGGGACTTAGGGTTTTCTCTCCCTCCTTTAAGAAGAGCCTCCCTTCAGTCATATGTGATGCACATCATGTGGGATAGTAAGACCAGTGCCCTCTGCACTGGCCTCAAAGCTCACCTTTCTTATCACCTCCTGCCACACGCAAGGATGTGCCAGGCTCCTGTGACAGTACCAGCCTGCCAGCACAGACACAGCATCTCTCACCCAGGCTGGTAGAGCCAGGTTACTAAGCATGCCCCTGAGCAGGTTCCTGCTGTTCTGTCCTGGCTTCTCATTAGCAACCTTGAAGGAGCAGGAATCAGTTTCAGCACCAGCAGCTCCTGCAGAGATGGGAAAGCCCTCTCAGGAGGGACAGTGGAAGCAGGCAGCACCAGAGAACATTTCTGCTGTCACTCCTCGGCTCCTGCAAGCAACCTTGTGATGGCAGTTGACTGACCCTTTCTTCTGCCCGCACAGTGGTGACACATCCCAGGCAGGGCTCACCCCAAAAATGTGGCCTTGAGAGGTGACATGAGCTCATAGCCACAGTGCATAGGAAAACCAGCAGCACAGCCCCAGAGCAGGGCACCCTGTCCCTTGGTGATCACTGGGACTCTTGTCTCTGCAGAGCTGAAGGGAGAGGAGCAGGGGATCTGCAAGTGCTCATAGAGCCACACTGCCCTGATATGGTGACCCTGACATTCAACCAGATGCTGACATTGCTCCAATGGCAGCATGTGCTGCTGTGCAAGGGCTTGCTGCTCCACCTGCAGTGGCCATGGCAGAGGCACTGGGATGTGGCCTTTAGCAACCCTACCCCTTGGCTGCTAGCAGGGTTAGGTCTCACCCTGGTGGTCCCCATAAAGCTTTCTCATTTCAGAGCAAGTGCTGAAACAGTTTCCACAGAAGGGGATTCCATGGGCTCAGATGGGCAACAACTGACTTAATGGATCACTGGCTGCACTCTCGGGGACAGGAGACGCGGGATCCTGTGGAATTAAAGGCACTCACATTCACAGGATTATTCCCCAGCTGCAGCACTTCCAGCAGCTCCTTCAGTGGGAGCAATGCGGAGAGCAGACATCCTGAAGCCAAGGGTTCTTGTCACGCAAGGCTCCATGCTGATGCCCTCAGGCGGTTCCTATGTCCGCAACTTACACACTGCCAATGGATGCATTAGCAGGCTGGGTGACCCACCCCAAAACACCCACAGGACCTAGCTCCATGGCTCTGCTGAGGTGCTCGGTGGCACCATCGTTCCTGAAATGCTCTTGCCTGGCTGTGCCTGGCACCTGCGGCAAACAACCAGGATTACCTGCACAGTGCCGCCGGGTCCAAGCTTGCTCCTGCACAAGATGCATTAACAGGGTCACTCCAATTTACAGCTTATCCTAGATAAACCTACTGCCAGCCCCATGCACTGGGAGGACAAGGGCACTCAATCCCCAGGGAGCAACTTTCTCCCCATCATGGTCATTCCTGGGCACCAAGAATCCTCCACTTGCCCTGGGAGAGGATGTACGTCCCTCCAGCCCATGGGCCACAGTGCCAAGGCCAGTAACGAGCCCAGCTGAAGCCCCAAGTGCTTTGTCAGCTAAACGCTGTGTTTCTATTTCCAGCAGTGCTGCTGCCGATCCCCATGCTGTCAGAGAGGAGGCAAGCTCTGGCAGAGCCCTGTTTCCAGCTCCCCTTCCTGCATGGCACCATTAGACAAAGCCAGGGCAGGTGGTGACCCCGGAGCTGCCTTCAGGATGTGGGACAACACTGGTGTGGTGTGCACCAAGGGCCAGCCTGACATTCCCTGTCCAACTGCTCTAGCAGCCCCGCCAGCCCAACTGCTCCCTCCATCACCCCCCTGCAGCACAAGCACTTCCAACCCCTAATGCCCTCCCAGCCTTACTGGCATCGCCTCAACAGCCCCCATGGATCCCAGCAACCCCAAGCCCCATTATCACCCCCACCCCAGCACTGCCCACACCAGTCCTAATGACACCCCAGCCCCAATGAGCCCTAATATTCCCAGCATCTCATCAAGTCCTAGAGCTCCTCAATATCCTTTTCAGTCCCAATAGCCCCAGCATCTCTGCCANCAGACCTAACAAGCTCAGCATCGAGCCCAGCACCCCTATCAGTCCCCTACATCCCCACTCTTGATGCCCCACAGGACCCCCACAGCCCTATCACCCCTCAGCAGCCCTAATGTCCCGCTGCATCCCCCAGCCCTGTTATCCCCCCAGAAGCCCTACTGCCGCCTGCATTTCCTAGCACTATCACCCCCAGCATCCTCCAGCCCTAAAGAGTCCAGCATGACCTCCCACCCTTATTGCCCCCCCCG
>WBMV01003265.1:0-19310 GCA_013396655.1 Campylorhamphus procurvoides | reverse complement strand
CGCCTCCCGCCGCCTCCCGCCGCTTCCCGGGCGGAGCCGGTACAACCCGATCGGGGCCTAAAGGAATGAAAAAAAACCCCGAGGGGTTGGTTGGTTTTGGTTTTTTTCCCCCCACACCTCTAATCGGGCAGGGAACGCAGCTCTTTGTTCTGTAATCCCAGTAAAAGTGCCAGCCATTCGCCCCGCCGCTAATCCCAGCCCCGCGCAACGGCCGCATCCATTGGCTGCCATTTACACACGGGATTAACTAGCCCGAAAACCGGGAGGGGGGGGTTAGGAAGGCGGGGACGAGCTCTGGGAAGTCCTTTTACGCCGCGCTGGGGACGCGCAGGGGTCTCGGCGCGGCCGGTTTTGGGGGCGCGATCAGGACGTGTCGCCACCTGTTGCTGGTGGTACGTCAGAGTTTGGCTCGGTTTGACATGGTATGGTGTGGGTTGGCACGGCTTGACCCGGCGGGACGTGGAATGGCATAGAATCACAGCATCACAGAATCACAGAATACGCTGAGCTAGAAGGGATCCACAAGGATCATCGAATCCTAACCCCGCACAGGACCATCCCCAAGAGTCACTCCATCTGCCCAAGAGTATCATCCAAATGTGTCATGAACTCGCTCAGTCTTGGTGCTGTGACCGCTTCTCTGGGGAGCTTGTACCTGTGCCCGACAACTTTTTTCTAATATCCCACCTAAACCTCCCTGACACAACTTTAGGCCATTCCCTCAGGTTCTGGCACTGGTTATGACAGATCGTCTGACCCTCTTCTTCTCTTCACGAGGAAGCTGTAACTGCAACCCTGTCTCCTCTCCAGCTGAACACACCAAGTGCCGTTGCTGTTCCTCACATGCTTCCCCTCAGGGCCCTTCCCCATCTTTGTTGCCTTCTTTTGGGCACTCTCTGGTGGCTCAATATCTTACTTACATTGCAGTGAACAAAACTGCCACAATATTGCAGGTGAGGCCACCCCAGTGCAGAGCAGAGTGGGACAATCCTCTCTCTTGCCTAGCTGGTGATGCTGGGCCTGATGTCCCCCAGGACAGGGACGTTACTCCTGGCTGCCAGGGCATTGCTGATTCATGTACAGCTTGCCATTGACAAGAACCCCCAGATTCCTTTCACAGCTTTCACATGCTTTCCAACATCTCGTTCCCCAGTCTGTCCGTACATGCAGGGTTTCCCCATCCCAGGTGCAGAATCTGTCACTTTCCCTTGTTGAACTTCATATGGCTGGTGATTGTTCAGTCCTCTAATTTGTCAGGGTCTCTCTGCAGGGCCTCCCTGCCTTCAAGGGAGTTAACAGCTCTTTACAATTTTATGTTGTCTGCAAACTTGCTCAGTGTCCCTTCCAGTTCACGTCCAAGTCTTGTATGAAGATGTTGAAGAGCTCTGAGCCGAGGACAGAGCCCTGTGGAATCCCACTAGTGACAGGCCACCAATCTGATGTCACCCCGGTCACTGTCACTCTCTGTGCTTAACCCATGAGCCAATTGCTCACTCCCCACAGGATCTGCCTATCCAGCTGTGGGCTGGACAGTTTCTCCAGAAGGATCCTGTAAGAGCCAGTACCAAAAGCTTTACTGAAATCCAAAAATATCATATCAACTGGCTTTCCTTGACCAGGTAGGTGGGTCACCTTGTCACAGAAGGAAATCAGGTTGGATTAGCAGGACTTTCCTCTCATGAAGCTGGCTGTGACCCATGTCTGCATTGTGTTTAAGGTGATTTTTAATATTTCCAAAGGTAATCTTTATAACATTAGCAGGCACTGAAGTGAGACTGACAGGCCTGTAGTTTTTGGGGTGCTCCTTCATGCCTTTCATGAAAATTGGGACAACTTTTGCCAGTTTCCACTCATCTGGGACCTCCCTGAATTCTTAAGACTGGTCAAAAATCATTGAGAGAGGTTTTGCAATGACATCAGCAGCTTCTTGAGGATTCTTGGATTAATCCTATCAGGCCCCATAGATTTTTGTTAGTTTAGGTTGGAGGGGACCTCAAAGATCATTTCATTTCAATCCCTCTGCCATGGGCAGGGACACATTCCACTAGCCCAGGTTGCTCCAAGCCCTGTCCAACCTGACCTTGAACACTTCCAGGGATGGGGCAGCCACAGCTTCTCTGTACAACCTGTGCCAGGGCCTCACCAGTGCCCCTTCCCCTCATGGGGAAGAATTTCCTTCTAACATCTAATCTAAACCTGCCCTCTGTCAGTTTGAAGACATTCCCATTTGCCCTGTCACTCCATGCCTTTGTCCAAAGTCCCTCTCCAGCTCTCTTGAAGTTCCTTTAAGCTCTAGAAAGGGCTCTAAAATCTCCCCAGAGCCTTCTGTTTTCGAGGCTGAAGTACCCCAGCTCTCTCAGCTTGTCTCCAGAGCAGAAGTGTTCCAGGGGCATAGCACAGCTCAGCTCAGCACCGTCTGTCCCTGCACAGCTCAGGTCTGCACATCTTGGCATGGCACAGCATGGCTTTGTACAGTCTTGCACTACATAGGTGAGCTCAATATGGCTTGAGTCAGCATGTCTTAGCACAGCATAGCACAGCCTGGCTCTGTATGGCACAGTTTGGCACAGCACAACACGGATTGGCTAGCCCCAGCTCTGGCTGGTGGCACAGGGGCCAAAGCCGCATTTGCCGGCTGGGAAAACAACCCACCAGGAGGAAGCGATGTTTTTCCAAGTTCCTCGCTGCGTGTTAACGAGTGGCAAATTAAAATGAATTAAAACCTATTAAAATTAACTTGACAGTTTTTTAACCTCCAAAGTTTCAGAAGTGCTGACAGTTTTCCCTGGAAGCATGCATTAGGCAGCTGCTCCATTAGCTGCATTTTGGGTTAAATAAGTGATGATTTATTATCACTCTAGAGCTAAGGGGACAAGAAAACATTTTAGGAGGAAACACATTTTTTCCATTTCTAGAGGAGCAGGAAAGTGTTTTTTTTGCTGCTGCTGACCAACCAGCACCCAGCACCCTCTGCATTCCTCCTCATGTCATGAAGTCTGGCAAACTCATTGTACTGGTAGCAGCAGGCTGGAGGCTGTGCAGGATCCCAGCAAACCCCAGATTTCCAGTAGGAAACCTCAGGGCACTACAGGTCCTGATGGGGTGGTCAGAGTTGGTCCTCCATTCACATATGCAGTGCCTGAGTGCATGAATGGTGTATGAGAACACACTAGCCAAAAAATTAAATGGCAGATCTTACTCTGAAGGAAGAAATCAGAGCACCTTTTGGCTAATTGTCTTTAAGCCAGATGCATCTCCCCCCCCCCCCAAAAAAAAAAACCCCAACCAAAAACAAACAAACAAAACAACAAACAACCACCCACCAAAATTAATTTAATTAGGTCACTAAGTGCAGGAGTCATGCATGGAGGAGATGCCTGCACAGGACAGGCAGGTTCCCATGTCTTGGTCTTGCTGGGGCTCTCCATCACCCCTGGGCACGCTGCCTGCCAAATGTGTGGCCCCTCAGTGGGGAAATCTGTGTGATTTATAAAAAGAAGGGGAAAAAAATGTGCATTTTAATGCACCATCCCTGTGCTGTGTCTGTACATGTCCCCTGCTCCGTGCATTCAGGGCACTGTGGTGCCACAGTGCTTCTGGCAGTAGGAAGAGGTTTGGGCAGGACTGCAGTTCCCAGAAGGCGTATGTCCTTGTGGTGCCCGTGGCAGCATGCAAAGGTTTGAGCAGCATGGGGCTCCTGCCTACAGCCATGCTTGACTCAGGCTTGTGCTCATCATTTCTCTGTGGGGCTGACTCCACACTCACACCCCATAGGGGCATTGGGGGGTGCAAGCAGCCCCACAGGAACATTTTTGGACCAGTCAAAGGAACGCGACAGTGTTGGTATTGGAATAATTTAGTGTCCTCTAGGATGTGTTCAACTCATTACTGCTGTAAATAGGCTGCAGGCAACACTTCTCAGAGCCCTCAGAAGAACGCTGGCCCTTGGAAGGGACCTTGGCAAACAGGGAGTACGAAGTTCTTTGGAGAAACACAAGCAACTGGCTCACTCTGACAGCCCAGGGAAGTCTCCTGCTCTTTGTCTTGTTCCAGCAGAGCTCTCAAGAGCTAGTCACAATGCTGAGACCTCCATGCTGAGCCTTGGGGAACAGCTCTGTGATAGCTGGCTTTGTGGTCCTGTTTTGTTCCCACCGTGAACTAAAATAAGGCTGAAGATCTGTGGATGCCATCTTGGGTCACCAGTGTGTGAACAGGGAGCTCAGCCCACATAGCCAGCAGCAGCTCCCGAAAGAGCCTTTCCTTTGGATGCTGTCCTGGAGTAGGGCTGCGAGTGCTTGGGCAAAATAATACTGTAATTTAGAGAAGAAACCTCGTGAGATGGTGGGGAGGACAGCAGAGTTCCTTGAGGAGCAGAGCTTCTTGAGGAAAGCAGAACTGTTTGAGGAGATCTTGGGGATGTTGCCAGCTGAGGTTTTTGACTTCAGAAGGGAGGTGGACCATGTGGTGAGATTCTAGATGCTCTGCAGATGTTCGCTGGAACTGAATCCACACAGTGAGCTCAGCCCACCCAGGGCCCCCGCCTTCTGGGGATGTTCATGGTGATGAAAAGGATGGGGGACAGATGTGATGGCTCAAACATGCTCTTGCAATATTCCCATCTAGGCAGGAACCCACCACAACAGGGTAAAAGTGAGGTCACGACATTTTATTTGAGGACTGAAAGAACAAGCCACATGTACATATTCAGTGTGAGAGGGATGGTTTAGTATGCTCTGTTTCAGCAATAAAGAAGTTCCTTGTCACAGCACTGACAAAAAAAAAAAGCAACATTANTTTTTTTTTTTTTTAATAATTTACTAATTAGTGACTGCTAGGCATCACAAGGATCGTTGTTTTCTCTGATATGCTGATTTTTTTCTGTCTCGGTGGAATTGGAGATCACAAAAAAAAAAAGAAAAGCTGCTTCTTCTGAAGAGCCAACAGGGAAAAACTTTTAGTAAGGTCAGGAGAAATTTAATTGAAAGAATGAGTTGTTTCTTCTTTCCTGAAGGGTTATTGTGTTCTTCTGCTAAGCAAATTGCTGGTTAAAGCAATGAAAGCAAAACAAAATGATTTTAAAATTATAGATCAAAAAGCAGGATGTTTCTGGAAGGCCTCCTCTCACCAACTCACATTCCCAGGCAGGTCTCCGGTGAGCAGTGTGGTCGCAGGGAGTTGGCATCTCCAAGAGCAGGGCTGGGAGACATGAAAGCCACACCAGGAAAAGTCTGAAGGAGAAGATACTGGGATTTGCATGACTGGGTGGCAGGCTTTTGCAGGTTGGGGCAGGGGGATGGAAGAACGTCTCCAGCTATCACTTTCACTTAAAGGAGCAAGACTTAGCACCCAGAAATTGACCAACAGGTTTGCAGATCTATTTGTAGCAAGTCCATCCTGCCGCAAACCAGCTCTTATGGGAAGAGCTGTGCTCTAAAGCAGCCCAATGTATTGTTAATTCTTTTGCAAAATATATTCTACTAAGTAAAACCCACAAAGATTCCCTGCAAAACCTGGGCTAATATCTGTTGGTTCTGATCATATTTGTAGAAAGACCAAAAAAATGCCCACCCTCTCTCCATTCCCTGCCCACTGGGTCTCAGTGATGGCTTGCATTGACTATTTGCTCTGCCAATGTGCATCTCACACACCTCACTGCCCACCAAGCCCTGGTGTCTTTTCAACCTGCACTGCGCAAATGGTTTGCTTCTGTGTAACAGATAAAAGACTTTTCTAACTGTCTCGTGGTCCACTGAATTTTTTCCATCCTATGGAGAGCTGGTGAAGTGCTCCTGAACCAGAGCTTCTGAACAGTGTCCTGGAGGGCAGAGCAGGGAGATTCCGTGTTCTGACTTCCCCCATCATGCCCATCTTCATGTCACCAGATGGGTGAAAAGGCCCTTTCCTAAGCCGATGTCACTGGGATTGGTCTTGGCTCATCTATGCTGGGGATGGAAAATCTTGCATGCACCCACTCAGGTACCAGCATCATCCCAGGGGGAAGCTGACAAACCCACCCCTTGTTCCTGGGTTCCCCTCTGCAGAGTTTAGGCATCCCAAGTGGACAGGGGAGGCCCCATCCATGGAAATCCCATGCTGTGAGGTGAAGAGGCAATCGTCAGGGTTATCCCTGCACCATGTTTCAACTGAGAGCATCACCTCTTCCTGATGGGAAGGGTCTAGGGGGGATGCCTGCCTGAGCCCTGCCCAAAGGTTGGGCTGTTATTGACCCATTTTTAGTCAAACCTGCAGCTAGGGTTACAGCCTCAGCTTTCGCAATTGCTGCAGAATTTTGCAGTGAGGCTCCAGCTTTGCCCATTGCTACTTTGGACCTTTGATTGCAACCCCCCAGTGCTCTACTCATCTAAGCCATTCCCACTGGAGGCTCCATGCCCTTGCCTCCCACATGGTCCTGTACCAGGAATGAACTAAGAGCACCAGTTCTCTTCTGGCCTGGGGTCTTGGTGCCAGTACCTCTGGGGCCTGTGCCACCTCAGTGGTGGTTGGGGCACCTAGCTGCTTGTGCTATTCCAGGGCTGACACCAAGGGCAGGTGGCATTGGCATTCCTGCTGGGTCTGTACAGTGCAAAAGTAAACTTCAGGTTATCCACTGATCTGGTAATTAATACACTGGATGCTTTTTATTGGAATGAACCAGGGCAAAGACATGCTGGGGGTTTTAATCAAGGGCTGAATTGGAGAGGTGCCTTCCCCTGGTTTCCCCCGAAAGGGGCTGCACTGGGTGGAGGCTTGGGGTCCAGCCTGCATGAGATGCCTAGTGGCCCATGTTAGGTGCCTCTGGAGTGATCCCAACTCTGCACCCACCATACCAGCCCATACATCTGTTCTACCTGCCCATGTACTACATGTAATTGCCACACCAGACCCCACCAGGTCTTTTCTTAAGCAAGGTGCTTTCAAGATCTTTAAATATTAGGCACAAAGTGTTTTCCCAGGATTTCACTGTGCTCCACTCCACAGCACCCATTCAGGGCAGGGAGCAGGGAAGAATGCTCTGCCCAGCGGTACCAGGCATGCCAGGGCCATTTTCTCCAAAACCTCTGTATCTGTGGTTGTTCCTGCTGCTATTTTTAATACAGATGCCTTATTGAGATTCAAATGAATTTTTCAAATCCTCACTCCTTTGCATAATTCTTTTTAATTAACACTTCAAAGGTTTGAACACAAGATCTATTTCCCTGACAAAGTTGACTGAAACTCTTTTCCCCCAAAGCTCTCCTACCACGTTTGTGAGGGCTAGAGCTGTGTCCAGAGCAGTCCCCTGTGTCACCTCCTCAGGGGGATGATGGCATTTGGGAGCAGGCTCTGCAGAAACAGGAGCTAAGAGAGTAGAGGGAGTCAATGGCCGCAGTGGCTACCGTCACACACCCCCACAAGCAGCTTGGCACACACTGGGCAGCCAAACAGCTTGAGCTTGGCATAGAAATCATGGTGTTTGAAGTGAAAATGGTCAAGGTCACTACTCTGTCATCCCTTGCCCCAGCACCAGCTGCTGCTCTAACATTGCTCCCCCCATGTCAAACAAAACCTTCCCAAAAGGAGCATTCCATCTCCAGGGTCATGTTTTGGTAACATTTCCAACCTTCCTGGCACCCAAAAGACCCAGAGGCACCTTTCTTCCTTCTGAAATTTTGCTTCAAAAATAAAAACTGGAATTGTCACACAACTGCATTCACTAGGAAGAACTGGAGCTTTTCCTCAGCTCTCCCAAGAGCTGGGAATGATAAAAGGCCCTAAGGATATAACAGAGACATAGGCACGAAAGAAGCAGCCCAGGTCCCCATCTCACTTTCCCCTCCATTTCCATACCCACGGGGTCTCCCTGTCTTGAGTGGGAGCATCCTTAATTTGTAGGATTGAGACTCTAAAGAGTAGCATGGTGCAACACATGGGAAAATAAACTTTAGCTTTAAATCATGCAAGTGCAGAGATTACTAGACACAGTAAAATTGCATAATTAGTAGGATTTAATAAGATACTGTCCCAGACATGCAAAAGAAGTGGGCTTTTGTTCAGCTACACAGGGCATTAATTTGCAAATGCTCTTAATATTAATTTTTTTTTTTTATTTAGACTGATCTTTTAAAAGTCTCCAATAAAATGAGAAGTTTGGACTAAGCATTCCAGTTGCATTTCCAAGCACAGGAATCCAGCTTTGATGTTCCTCTTGATAAAATTTTTTTAGAGCCTTGACTGCATCAAATTAAATTCTGATTACCCTGATAGTGCAATACAGCTTCCAAGTGTATTCAGGTGATTTTCTGTTCTGGAAGAAAATTAGCTATTTTGACAAGGATGCTTGTTAGACAGACAAGAGATGGGGAGGAAACAGCCCTGCCAGGGATGCAGCACATTCCCAGCCCTGACTTCAGCCCTGGGGCTACTGGGCTATGGTGCCCCAGCAAACCAGACCACTGGCATTGGAACTGGAGCAGGGAGGGGCAATAGAGATAGACTCTGCAAAAGTCAAATTACACCTTTGGTGGCTCACAGCTCTTCTAGTACCAAAACCTGGATCATTTGCCCCCTCCAGATGGAATATTCCAAAGGGACATACCCTTGGATAGCAGGTCCTCAGAAAATGGACCATGGGTGGCCATAGGATATACTGTTAGGGCAGAGCAGATACATCCATGCAGAGATATCACCTCTACATGCAGAGAGGCCACTTCATGTCTCATCCCTTTCTCAATCTTGGTTTAAACTCAGCCCTGAATCACTGGTCCAGCTGTGGGCACAAACACAGTATCCCAGGGACATGTGGAACCTAACACGAATGAGGAAGGGCATTCTACTCATCTGAGCCATCTTTGATGCCTAAGGAGCAGGTCTGACCCCCAGTTCTGTCCTCACACTGTTCATTTACATGCAGTAGTGCTGCTCCCTAGCCCAGGTTCCACTCCATGGCTGGATGTTAAGATGAAAATAAAGTGCAAATATTATTGTTGGAAGAGATTACCAGCTTCTACACTGTGATTTAGGCATTTTTCAACTTCATGTTTTATTAATCCTCACCGTACAATTAATGGCATCGAAATTTGATGTCTGCAAACAAAGGCATGTGCTGCAGCATTATCTCTGTGAGATACAGCGGCTTGTAAATATGCACGTTAAGGAATTACATAGTGGGACTACACAAAAGATGGAGTCCCTGGAGTCACCTGCCCTGTGCAACATTCTTATAATCTTTATCTCCTGCCCTTGAATAGCTTGGGGAAGGGCTGGCTCAGTAGAAAACTCACTGTTTTCTTCCAGCTTTGCTGGATAAAACATCCTGTCTCCAAAACCTGTCTTTCCCCAGTAAGTCTGACTCCAGAGGTCTTGGCTTCAAAAGAAGACTTTCTTGGTGGGCTGGCAGCTGTTGTGGGGACAGCTCAACAGCTGCCACTGGAGCAAGCTCTTCCTCAACAGCCAGAACGGGATGATGGAACAGAGGGTCACAAATCTCCTTGAAGCCACGGCTCAGGGAAGGCCAGGACAAGATGGCTTGTTGATGCCCAAACCCCACTACGTGCTCCCAGAGCCAGCTGTCCAAAGCCTAAACAAAGGGATGGCTGATAGCTTTGCATCTCAACGTGATGGCTGGGGAGAGGACTGGGGATATGTGGGGAGAGAGAGAGAGGTTTCCTGGGGTTTGCCACACTTCTCCATCTGTTTGGAGACTGCCCATTGGCAGGGTTCCAGCTTCCACAGCAGCCTTACTTGCCAAAGAAGTACAGGAGCACCCCAGAGAGCTGCTGAGCAATGGGAATGGATGGTATAATGTCTCGTCATAACATCCAGCACATTCATGAAAACAACTAGGGCCCTCCTCTTGATGTCAACATTGGCACCCCACGGGGTGCCCATGAGGTCCAACAGCAGGACATGCATTTTGTTTTTGCCTGTATGAAACAGTTTCCTTTTTGTGAATTGCATACAGACCACCCTGACCCACAGCCACTTGACTGTGCCCTGCTCACCATCTTGGATTCCTCCAACAATATGATGAGGCCTCTGAGCATCAGTGAGTGTATCACTCTCCTTGGACTTCTTGGACACTTCCAGAATTTGAGCATGCCATCAAACTCATCATCCATGTTACTGTCAAGCAGCAGCTGCAATGAAGATGGCAGTGAGATATTGGCAGTGTCAGAGAGGCTCCCCGCACCATGCAGCTCCTGGTTCCTACTGCCATTACAGGGCAAGGGCACGGGGAGCAAGACAGCCCATCCTGGGGGAGTCCTACCTGTGGGGGCCATGTATCTGTGCCATTTCCTCCTGTTCTGAGCACTGGCAGCCTCTTGTTCTCACACGTCTGAGAAGTGACTGCACAGCAAGAGCTAGAACAAAGGTGGCACAACAGGCAGGTGATGACAAGTGTCTCCTGCTCCCAGCCTTGCAGCTTCCCTAGCCTGTGCACAGGTCATGCCTCTGCCTCAGAGTCAGCAACTCATCTGAATGGATTATGACCACTTCCAGGAAGAAGGGAAGGAGGGAGGGACTCACCAGTGGGGACCCTCCACTACTAAGTGTATTGTCCTGTTGAGGTTCACTGAGGGGAGCAGGAGATTGAATTGCTCTGTATATCATGTCATCTGTTTGACCTGAGCTGGAATTCTTTCCTTTTTAACAGGTTTGCTTAACCCATGCTACTTGTCTAATCTCCACATCTCATTAGTGGGGAGCCCATCAGCGTTATCTTGGGATATGCCATCTTTCAGAAAGGAAGCAAATATTTCCTTTTAAGATATTGAATTCCCTATCATATCACCATTCCTGTTATCACTTCTCCTACTTCGTTTGGGTCCCTATTCCCCCAATTCTCCCAACTGCTGGTTTTTTTTTATGACTTCTCCTATGAGGTCTCCTGTTTCATTTATCAGTAAAGTCAGAAGAACACATTTATATGCATGTGAATCAGTTTTAATCATCCTATTTCAAAATTAATTAAAGATTCTCCAGGCTTTTGTTTAAATCTATCCATAATATTGTGATTTCATGCTAAGTAAAATCTTCCATGACATCATGCCTAACTGCACAACCATTAGGACCAGTTTCCAATTTCCTTTGTATTATTGGCTTTGCTTCAACAACCACTTCACCCTCTGAACTCCTAACAAAATCAGCTGAATCCCAGATATCTCCACCCTATTTTTCAGGATCCCAGTCTATTCTTGTCTCCACGATCACAGCATGCACTTTTTCTATTAACTTGACCCTTTTGCTTTTGGTATTTCTATTGGGCTACCCAGACAGCTGCTTTTCCTGCTTCTTTTTGATATCTGTTCAGCTTGTCCATTAATGGTCGATTTTGGCATTGCAACATAAATATTTTCCCCTGCAATTCACATACTTGCTTCTCCAAATTAATTTGTTGATGCTGCTTTCAGTGTGAAGACAGCGAAATCCATCCTTGTCTCCCTTGAGCATTCACTTCTTTTCCTTTCTCTACTGAAACCTTTTGAAAACATTTAATTACATCAAGCAGTTCTGCCTTCTTCAAACAGGAGTCCCAATTCTCACACAAGTCATAACACAACCACTCAGTGGCCAAAGTATGATAAGGTAAGTGTTCCCAGCTGGAAACGTTCAGTTCTACATCTGTCTTGGCAACATTTTTCTTTTCTTTAAAAAAAGCCATTTTGTATTGTACCCTGTGCTGTGATAGTAAATTTGTTTTGCTGACAGGCATGGTGCTCATCAAAACAACTATACACAAGTCATTGTACAAGATGAACAGTTGCCTAAACAAGCACAATAAAGCAAACCCAAGTAGTGTTTGGAATGTGTGAAGAGCTTCCGCAACAACTCCAGCCTTATCACCCTCCAGTGCCTGCACACAGGGGAGAAGCCCTACAGGTGTCCCAAGCATGGGAAGACGTTTTGGAGCAACTCCCATGTATCAAGCATCCGCAAAACCACATGGAGAAGAGGCCCTTCTGCAGCCCTGACTGCAAGAAAGCCTTCAGCCACAGCTCCTACATTGTAACACTGCTACATCCACACTGGGGAGAGGTCCTACAAGTGTCCTGAGGTAAGGGGAACCCTACAAGTGTCCTGACTATGGGAAGAGGTTCATCCCCTGCTGCAACTTCATCATCCATCATAGGACCAACATTGCAAAGAGACCTGGTGACCCCATGTTCCCAGTGATTCACATTGGGAACACCATGTGCTTGTGGTCTCCACATCCTCCTGTTCCACTGCAGGCACCTGGATGAAGGCAACAGGAGGAACATCCAGGGGCATGCAGACAAATGTTTCAAACTCATTGGGAAGAGCAGATTTATTGACTCTATTTCCCCCCAAATCTCACCTACTCTGCCCAATCACTTCTGGTGGCAACAAGCGACACTGGATGATCTTGAAGGTCTTTTTCAACCTAAAGAGTTCCATTCTTCTAACTCTCTATGGCCCACAGGCATCCTTCACCTCCCAGTGATGATGATCTTGCAGTTGTGCCAGCAGTTCTTGCTCCCATGAGCCCACCTGTTCTCCAGTAATTCTGGCTGGCTGTTGCTCTGCCTGGCCTGGGTCTCCCCATGTGAAGTGTTTCCCACAAAGGTTTCAGGTTGCTGGTGATGTGCCCAAGCTGCTCCAGGTTGTAGATGTCCACAAAGCTCTCCTGCTTGGAGCCATTCAGGAAGTGACATTCACTCTTCCCACAATCTGGAACACCCTTGAGTGGACATGGACACAGGTGAGTGGGCGCTCCCCTCTCCTTCAGGGGAGCTCCCCTCCCCTGCTCTAACAGGCTTGGCTCTCAAGTAGGCACTCTCGGCCCCCCTTTCCCACTCCACTCTGCCCCTGGGCCACCACAGAACATGCTGCTTGATGAGGAAAACCTCGTGCACCATCAGTCCCTCAGGGTTGGACAGCAAACCTCTCCAGAGCTCAAGAAATGGTGGATGGAGAGGACCTTTAGGAACCCTCCTTCCCACCATCTGCTGTCCAGCCTCCCTCTCTGCCCCATCTCCCACTGCTTTCCCATCAGTCTCACAGTCCCCCAAGTCTCCTCCAGCTTGGTTTGGGACTGTTTTCCCTCTGCCTTGCCTGGTTTTGGAGTTTCAGCCCCTTCCTGATCGGTTTTGGGGTCCAGCCCCCTCTGCTTCCACCCCTCATACCCTTTTCCCATTTTTCCCAGTCCTCAGGTCCCACCAGCACCCAGCCTGGGGGTGCCACTGTCCTTTCCCCCCTCTCCCATACCTCTTTCTCCTTTCTCATCCGGTCCCCAACCTTCAGCACCCTCTGCACTTTGTTTCAGCTTGCCCTGCCTTCCTCTCCCCACCTTCCCTTGCCTTGCTTTGACTACCCCTACATTGACTTTCCTTGCATACACCTCTCTAGCATTGCCTTGCCTTGCCTTTCCTGCCCTTGTGCTGCCTTGTCTTATCTACCCCCTCATGACTTTCCTTGTCCTCCTTTTCCCTTTCCTTGCCTAGAATAGTGTTGCAAACCCATCCCTTGCCTTCCCTTTTATGC
Organism: Campylorhamphus procurvoides; assembly: GCA_013396655.1. Taxonomy (NCBI): domain Eukaryota; kingdom Metazoa; phylum Chordata; class Aves; order Passeriformes; family Dendrocolaptidae; genus Campylorhamphus; species Campylorhamphus procurvoides. Next base: position 5,828 of record WBMV01003265.1, on the reverse strand, counting down.
CCATCCCTTGCCTTGTTGACGCCACCTTTGCCTTGTCTTGCCTTGTGTATCCCTTGACATGCCTTACCTACCCACCCCTTCTGTGTTATTCCTCACTTGTCTTGCCTTTCCATCCTTTCCTTGCCCTTGTCTTGCCTTCCCATCACTGGTCTTCCTTGGCGCTGCCTACCTCTCCCTTGCCTTGCCATTCCTTGCCTAACCCTTCGTTGCTTTCCCTTGATTTGCCTACGCTTACCTGCCTTGCCCTTCTTCGCCTACCTCTCACTTGCCTTGCCTACCCATCCTTTTCTTTGCATTTCCTTTCATGCCTATCCTCCACTTGGACTTGCCTACTCCTTCTTTCCGGCCTTGCCATGCCTTGTGTGCCTCTCCTTTGATGTCCATTGCCTAATAAAGGTCATCAAGTCCAACTGTTAAGTGAATGGCCTCACCTACCCTACCATTGCCTCGCATTGCCTCACCTACCCCTCCATTGTATTTCCTTGCCTACCCCTCCTTTGCTCTATCTTGTCTCTCAGCCTCTTCCTTTGACTTGCTTTCCCATGCCTTTCCTTGCTTTGCCTTGCCTACTGCAACCTTGCTCTACTTTGCCAATGCTTGCCTTCCCTGCCCCCATGCCTTGCCTTGTTTAGCCGACACCCCTGACTTGCCTTGCTTTTCCTGTCATGCCTTTGTCTCCCCTCCCTTGCCTTGCTACTTCTTGACTGCCCCTCCTTTGCCTTGCTTTACCTTTCCTAACCACCCATTGCTTTGCCTTTTTTTGCCTAGACCTCCCTTGCCTAGCCTTGTCTTGTCTGCTCCATACTTGCATGGTTTTTCCTTGCCTACTGCTTCCTTTCTGTCTCCCTTGCCTACACATGCCTTGCCTTACAGTACCACACCTTTTCTTGCCTTGCCTATCCCTTTCTTACCTCATTTTGCTTCTCCTTCCTTTCCCTGGCATGTCCTTGCATACCCCTCCCTTGCTGTGCACTTTTTTGCATAGCCATCATGTGCCATGCCTTGCCTTGCCTTGCCTACTACTACTTTGCCTTGTCTCCCTCTCCCTCACTGTGCCTCACCTACCCCTCCCCTGCCTTGCAAGGCAAGGCAAGGTCAGGCAAGAAAGGGCTACTCATAATAAAAGTCGGGGGCGGGTAGGCGAGGCAATGAAAGGCAAAGGACAGTAGGCAACACAGGGCAAAGGAAGGCAAGGGAAGGCCAGAAAGTTGTAGGCAAGGCAAGGCAAGGGAGCAGAAGGTAAGGAAAATCATGAGAGGTATATGTAAGGCAAGGCTAAAGAGGTGTATAAAAAGTGAGGCAAGGCAAGAGGAGAGTAAGGCAAGGTAAGACAAGGTACGACTAGGCCAAGGAAGAAGACTAGGCCAAGAAAGGGTAGGCAACACCAAGGAAGTCAATGAAGAGGTAAGCAAGGCAACACCTGGAAGGTGTAGACAATGAAGGCAAGGTAAAGCAGGTGTAGGCAAGGTAAAACATGGCCAGGGGAAAAAAGGGGTAGGGAAATAGAGGTGGAACATCAGTGCAAAAAGCCCTGTAAGCCAAGTGAGGCATAGGAAGATAAAGGAAAGGGAAGGGGAGGAAAGTGAAGGTGGGGGACAGCTATGGAAGACAAAGCAAAACAACAGGAGTAGACAGCACAAAAGAAAGCAAAGGAGTGAGAGGCAAAGAAAAGGCAAAGTTTCCAAGGCAAGACGAATGAGAGGTACACAAGGAAAGGAAAGGACAGTCAAGGCAATAAAGGAGTAAGCAAGGCAAGGCAATAAAGGGGTAGTTATGTGAAGTTGGTATGTGAGGTAATGCAAACGGAGGTGGTGAAAGAAAAACAGCTGAGCCCAGTGTTTGAGCTGCAGATGATATGGACATAAAGTCCAGAGGACATAATGACCAGCCCCAGCTTTCTGTTCCAGCTCCTCTGGTGTAGAAAATCAAAGGCATATACAGGTTTTGATATTTGGTTCCACATTTCTAGAGAGGGGTTCAGGAAGTGAATTAGAGTGCCTTTCCTTGGGTAGTAACAGATGCAGTTCTCCTGTTTGCAGTACCATGGGGAGGTAAACTTGCAATTCTCTCTTGGCCCAGTTTTGTGTAGGAGCAATTCCCAGACTTACGCAATATTATAGGTGGTAGCTGACTTTTGGTTCTGGGCTCCTGAAAGAGTGTCCCAGCGCCTTTACATGGGAAAGAAGCAGGTTGTTCCGGCACTTCAGATGCAAATGATAGGTGGCAGCAGCCAGGAGCAGCTTTCATTCCTGGCTCAGTTTGTGTGAGACCTAACCGTTGATGCTTGCAATGACTGATTTGGTGTCCAAATATTGAAGTTAAGCTTTTGAAAAGTGGTAACAGTGCTTTTGCACATGAATAAAACACAGTCCTAGGGCCTGTGCTGCAAAGAATAGGGAGACCAAGGTATGAAAAAGACAGCATCAGATTTTCAGTCAGGCACCTTTCTTGTGGGAGTCTTCTGACGTTTTTATCTGTCTGCTCACTCTGAACATGGTAAGCATCTATCTTCAAGTCTGGGTATGCAGGTGATATACTTCCTGGGCGTAGGAAAAGCCATTACAGTGTTCTAGCAGTTCTGTATGGGACCAACCCTGTGATGTTTTCTGCTTTGAAAGAGGGGAATACGATTCTGCTGAGAGGAGTCATCCTTCCTCTCCCTGTTAGAGACATGCGTTGGATGGTTTAGAGAGTATTCAGGTGAGTCTGAGTGCTTTTCCTAGTATAGAGGACTATCGGTTAAAATTGCTGAACCACGAGAGTGGGAATGTGAAAACCAGGTGTTGAGCTTTTTCTCTTTGTCCTTTTAGCATTTGCCAGGTACTGGGGGGTTCAGTTTTAGATCTTCGTGAGACTGAAGGATTCTGATGTTACAAGAGAGTTGAGAACTGCAGATACTGGGTGTGTGTACAGCAGGTGAATGAGTGTAGTTGAAAGTGGAGCTATCAACAGATCTCTCACCTGGCCTGTTTGTGAGCTCTGTTTTTCCTGAGGATTTCAATTCTGTAGCTGGATTCTACAAGAATGACAAATGTTATTAATACCCAGATTCGGGAAGGAGTTCATGTTGCCTCTCGAGTCCAGTGCAAGTAAGAATTTGTGCTTGAACAGCGAGGGTCAGCCAAACCTTTCTCTCCTGACACAGTTTCCTTTGAGGAAACCTTTCCAAGTTGGACCTGCACTTTGGCAGGTTTAGCAGGTTTGATCGTAGGACCTTGACTTCTCTTGCAAGTCAACGCCGCCATCGTGCGGTAGTTTTCTGAGCGACGAACGCGCCCCTGTAAAAGCCAAGAAGCCGAAAGGGGTGCAAGGGGACGTAGACGTGCACGTGTCATGCAGTATAGAAGGCCAGAGCTGAATTTTTGCTTCAGTCTTTTTGGTATGGGAGCAAGTACTGGATGTATGAAGTTTTAAAGGTCAAAGTCCTATCTTGACTCTGACATCACAAGACAACCCACCTTCTTGCTGTGCTCTTCCAGTCTCTTTGGTTCATATCTTCTTGACACTGCCAATAAATGATTTCCCAAAGCCACCCACATGCATAGGGAGAGGTCAACCATTCCAAAATTGTCACTTCTCTTTAGGCAAACCATCTAGTGTCTAATCAATGTTGCCATTCATGCAGGCTAAATTCAAGGCCCTGCTGTACCGCACTCATCATTGCCTGAAAACTTCACTGTATTCTTTCCACGCAGACTGGCAGGAGTTGCTCCCTTTGGGATGACTCTATAACCACTGTCTTCAGTGCCTAAGCATATTGACTACTACCACCCCCACCCTTGAGTCCTGTACCTCAGGGTACAGGAGTTCCAGGCTCAACACAAATTCACACAACACATTTTGCTACAAATGGTGGGACACAAATGCGAAGACAAAAATCTCCATGAAAGAAATGCTGAAATGGATGTGGTGTGATGCAAGAGGACTGAGGATATGGCAAGGGTGAACAGAGGAGGCTCTAAGGAGCCAGAGAAAGATTCTAAATTGTCACAAGAACTGCCCGGCAAAATGGCAAAAAAGGATGCGAGAGCATGCTACATTTGCAATCTTCCTAGATTCTGAGGACTCCTGGTCCATTATAAGGGATGGCTGCACAGAATAGCTGAAGATATGTCTGTAAAAGATATCTGACCATAAAAGTCAAAGATGCAATTACAAAGAATGTCCTCGATTCACAAGCTCAGAACTGACAAGATTGGTACTGGCCCAAAGATGAAAGACCTGTAAGACCCTAAAGAGGATTCCTAATGCTTCCAAAGAGGCCCTAAGGGGCACGCCACAAAGAGATCTGGTCCCAGGGACCCAAATGACACAAAACACACACAAGACAAGGAACAGGACACAGACTGGAACAGCTCTGCTCTGAACACCGTACCCCCTACTCCCTCTGAAGGGAGGTCTCCTAAGGAAAATGTTTCTCACAGGGAGAAAAGTGGGAGAACACAAGGAATCAGCAAAATGCTTCTGTGGCAGGAGTTCAGTGTCCTGCCCTTTCCTTCAGAGGTCCTTCTCTATCAGCATTCTGTCTCTCTCCCAGTGTGCTTGCATAGAAGAAAGCTTCTTGAGCTGCACTTTGCCCAGAGAAATGTGCATCTGAATGAGATTTTGAAGATGACATAAGATAAAACTCCAGCCGTGGAATTCATCCATATTTAATTCAGGCCAAAAATTGGCAATTTGCCAGAAATGCTTCTATTAAAGAACAACAGGAACTTTCTGCAAGAAGAAAGCCCACAGCCTTTGGCTCTCAGGTACAAAAGATGTGGCTTCCTTGGCACTCCAAAAGCAGCAACACTTTCCTGCCTTGGTTCTTTTGGTGTGGCTGGAATCTTCATCTGTATTCAATTCAGGCCAAAAAAATGGCAATTTGCAGGAGGTGGTGCTACCCACGAATGACCAGGCTATTCTCCAAGAAGAAAGCCACAGCCTTTGGCTTTCAGGTGCAAAGGTTGCGGCTTATCTGGCTTTCCAAAAGCAGCAAGGTAGTGTTGCTCTGGTACCCTTGCTTTTTAAAATGTATTCTTTTATTTTTGATACTGGGCTGAAAATGGCATTTCGGAAATTGGCTTCTGCCAGCTTACTGACTGCCCCTTTCTTTTCCAAATTTTTTGTCTGTTGTCTGTGGTGGAATATTGGAATAGGTAAAGTCAGCAGACACTTCTGACCCGTAGCTGCAATTTTATAAGGAGCGGAACTCCTTAAAAAACCCACTTCAGAGGGAGGTGCTGACACTGAAAGCTTACTCACAGCATGATCCGTCACGTTGGAACATTGCCTTCCTGCCAGAGTTAAGGCACTGTATTCTTCACATTCCAGCTCCCACTCGCTCTTCTGTTCAAGACGTATAGCAGCAACCTCATGGGTAGAGAAATGGAATGGGTGTGATAAGAGTAAGGGCTGAGATGACAGGTGCACGAAGTCTTTTGCAACAAGCAAAACACTGTGCACATTCCTCTGGACGAAGTGCAGCTCCAAAGGCTTTTGGCGTCAAAAGGACACTGTGAGAGAGGGAGAAAGCAAAGAACGGAAGACCAGTGAAGGAAAGAACCTGGCAGAGGACTGCTGCCACAGAAGCAATTCCCCAGTTCCTTGCGCTCTGCCATGGATTTCCTTTTGAGAAAGGAACTTTTGCGATCTTTCTATTCCCTCCACCCTACGCTAACAATATTCTCCTATTGTTAGCTCCCGCGTGCTCTTATTTCCGTGAGTTACAGCGACATCGTGCGGCCGTCAAAGAGAGAGACGGAGATGGAACGGAAAGAAGTGCAGTGTCTCGATTGTGGCAGGACGGCAACGTTCCAATGCGACGCATCATGCTGTGAGTAAGC
>WBMV01003263.1:1025773-1186662 GCA_013396655.1 Campylorhamphus procurvoides | reverse complement strand
GCCAGATGTGCCAGGTGTGCCAGGTGCGGCGGGACAGCACTTGGGTGTCCCAGCACATCCCTCCCGTCCCGTCCCCGCGTGGTGGCCGCGCCTGCAGCATTGCCGCCCGGTCACGGTGCGCGGATGGGGCTCCTGACGCCGGCACAGCCCGGCTGGGACTCACTCACATCCACAAGAACGCGGCACTGCTCGCTGGTCTCATACATGGACACGTCTCTCACAGTCGTTTTTCTGGGTCTTCAGAGCCTCGTGCTTTAAGGAGCCCAGAAGAAAAAAAAAGTCTTTTAACTTGTAGTTTCAAAGACTCTTTCTGAGGATTCAAAATAGCCTGAAGCATGGTTTAGAAATAAGCTGAAGTTAGAAAGAGTTCTAAAATAGCTTCAATTTGTTTGTCAAATTGATTTCCTCTGAAGCAACCCAACCAGCTGCCCTGGAAATTTGCAAACATCCGTTTTATAATAGATTTGTCATGAAAGCAGTAATAGCAATGCAGCATAAGACTTTAAGAGTTCTTTATTTAATTTCAGCAGTGCACCATTAGATGTGCTGGGTTAATTTTGTTTATGCTGTGGCACTGCCAGTGAAATGGGTAATTGCTATGTTAATGGTGAGTAGTCATGCTGTCACAGCCTGCACCAAGATGAAAGTAGTATAAATGAAGATATGCAGTTTGAGAAAGCAGAAAGTATTCTTGAAGAGTTCAGAATGTTATACCATGTAGCTGGCACACTCAAATATACTGCTAAAAGCTGCCTTTCAAGTGTAACTCCTGCTCTCTTGAACTTCCATCTAGATTTTTTAGCACTTTAAGCTAAAAAATTTAGTTCAAAGGTATTTTTGACAAAAGCAGTCCAAAATCTTTACTCTCTCCCACAGAGTTCCACCATCGCTGCAAGGTTTGAGATCGTACCCTTTCTCCATTATAACACCATCTCAAATACATCTGTCCAAAAAAAAATACCACACATGGACAAGATTGGTTTTGTTGAGAAGTGCTCTTTGTGCAGCATGAAAAGCAAGCAGCATTCCAAACATACCAAATGATCCACAGAGTAAAATTAAATGATGTCCACAATTAAGATGTTTTATTATAGCACGTGGTGCCAAGAAGTAAATGACAGTGCTCATGTTTGTCTCCTTAGCTGCTTGTGTGTCTCTACCGATCCTTTTCAAAATTTGCTCTAACTCTCCCTTTCGGTTTTGAAAACCAAGTAAATACCAAAAATGCTTCATGGCATGCATGTTATTGTAGTCTTGGTTATCTGTTTATATAATGCCATAGAAACATGAATGGCACTTAGAGAAGGGTATAATTGACAGGACTCCACCCTGAGGACTTTGGAATTTTACTTAGATACACCACAACTGAGAATGACAAACAAGGGGTGGAGAAGGGGGAATGGTAGTCTGAAGGTCACAACAGTACAGAAGCATGAGCTATTATTATTCCTAATGTACACACCCGGGCTTTGGGATAATTAAGAAATAGCTATTAAAGGTGTTAGCTTCATAATTCCCATTCTTAGTTACTTCTTCTCTTGCTTACCTTGATTACCTATTCATTACAAAGCTGACGTTCGTGAAAATAACAATTTCTTCTTGATCAGTTACCAATTTGGCAAACTGTGATGCACAGCTCACATTGACCAGAGCCACGGGTGTTTTAGGGAGCTAGCCTCGTGGGGAAAGCTCAGCTCCCTCAAGAAATGCTGAATTCAATTCAATTGATATAGTTTGGACTGAACAGATGGCAACCTACCCTTCCCAGCAGGTAACTGTGTCATAGGGTGGGGGACAAGCACACACCACTGAGAGCTGCAGAGGTGGAAGCTGTGAACGTCTGAGCCGCCTTCTGCAACTCGCTTGTGGTAACTTCTTTTGGCAAGACAGTACCCTGAACTGTAGCACCAAAAAAGGCCTCAAAAAACACAAGGCAAAAGGGTATCTCCACCAAGCTTTTAAGCCTTTTTGCAGCACAGCCATTCCACAGGGCAGTGCATGTTTAAGTAACGCAACACCGCTTGGAAAACAAGGCTTACCTGAGCATCTCCAGCATCCTGCAGTTCAAACTCATGGGGAAGAGATATATCTGCCACATGTTGCCTCTGCTACTGCAGCCTTCATGAAGCCAGAGCAAATCTGCCTGCAAAGTGTGATCCTTGGCGTGCAAAGTAGCCAGAGCTGTTCGCTTGGGGAAAGAACGTGGAGTTGGGAGGCCAAAACTGCACAGAGAGTGTGGCAGGGCAGCTGAAAAGTGTGCTGATCCAGCACATCTCAGATCACAGCATAAGGCAGCCTGTCTTAGGGGGGTGCTCCTGTGCTTACCAAATGTTGTTTCTCTCACTCCATGGGGATAAAATAAGCAACAATACCCTACAAACATTACCCATGCCTCAGACACTGCTTACCAGCATGACCTCCATCCCAACTCCAGTGTTTATCCTGAGAGGAGAGTGAGCAATTGTGCAACACGCGGTGTCATTTATCAGTGACCTGGATGAAAATATGAGCCTGACATCAAGAATGAAAACAGAGAATAGATTCTGAAAGGGCTCCAGTCTCAAAGCCTGACGTCTTCCCACAGCAGCTCTCCTTCAATGATTTAGGCTAGCTTGCATCACAGCTCTGGTAGCAACAAAAGAATGCAAAATTACCTTCTAGAAAAATATTAAAATAATAGAAATATCACTTCACTAACAGATTCTACGAAGAGTTTATGTAACACAAAGGAGAAGTGATAACCTGCCATTTCACTGTTCCCCTTGGGCTGTGTCTTGGTGGGGAGAACATTGCCTAGGTGCTCATTAAAGATCTGTATCTCTTAATGGAACTAGTANAATGACTTTTATTAAAGACAGAAAAATGCATTTTTCCCTAAAGATATTTCCTAGTGAAAATAGAGTGTTTTCATGTGTTACAGCCACTGATGCTCCAATGAAAAGCAGAGCCTCTTACACATAGCCTTGGCCTCTGCACCGTGTTGGCTGTGGTATCTGGTGCTTTCTTCATTTCTCATAGGGGTTTTTTTTCCTATGCAGTTCTTACTCAAATTATGTTGCATATAGCTGCAGAATCCTTACTTTCTCCTCTTCCAAAATGATGATTTGTAATATGCCAGATTCCACAGGCCACCAGGTAGCACTTAGAAAAGGTGACATCACACAGAGCATCTTGTGGTTCCCCTAAAGGTTTTAAAATGCTACAAAGGACACAGAATGATTGAGAGATAAAAGTACTCACTAAAAAAATGATGTTACAGTATATTCAGAGGCACAATAAAAGAAGTGATTCCCAAAGTGGATTTTGTAAGAAGATTTATTTTCATTAAGTGATTTCATGATGAAACATGGTCTTAAACAAAATAGAGATCAGTATGAAAATAAAATTATACACAGAAAAATCTTTTCCCCAAATGTTTTTGAGTAACAGGAAATACAACACAACAGCCCTGTATTCAAATTATGTAAATTTATGAGCAGTCAAACATTACAGTACATTCCTTGAAGCCAGGCACAATGAAACACATTGTGTGCCCCTGTAACATACTCAACACATTTTCTATCTGTTCTCTCTGCCTAGAAGAAAAAAAAAAGTGAAATGTAATGCAGTGTAAATGGAGAAAAGGACATAGACCATCTTAATGCTTGAAGCACATATTCCCCATTTAGTGTTTCGTGAAAGACATATACCAAATTCAGATGAAACTTAAATTGGCTTGTAGAAAGATAGAAAACCTTGGTATTGTATTTGATATACAGTCTTGTGAACACTTAACTGAAAAGTATGGAAAGGATTAAAAAATACACCGTGTTCTACTTAAAGCTTAGAAATAAATACGCACTCTGTATTCTCAGTGCCTGAAATTCTTTAAAAACAAAGAACTTGTTATAAAATTATATCAAGTAATTGTCAAAAATGAAGGAGATGCACCTATATACCTGTTAGATTCTGGATGCCTGCATCCCCACTACAAAAACTTGTAAAACTATATGAGCTTTCAAACATGCTGAATAAACCAAACTGTAGCCTAGCCAGGGCAGGAATATCAGCTGACTTGGGGGTAGCAGTATTCCAACCACATCCCTCGTTACCTTGTTTTTCTCTGAAGTTCTCCCTTTCCATACTGTACCAGCCCTTACAAGTACAAATGTTCAGTCACTTATACAAAAAGCAGCCTTGCTGATCAGCATTCACGGGCGCCCTCAAGGCTATGTCATTCCAAGGAAAAACAGAGTACAAAGAAAAAGCATCCTCTTAATATGATTTATGTGATTAATAGTATTAGAATTCTTCCTCTCCCTGCAATGCTGATAATAAACAGCAGTCTCCTGAGTGTTGCAGACTCATTGCAGAAAAATGTCCCGCTGTATGGAACTATTGAACCATTATGGTTCAATGTACTAGTTGTCTTCTCATTTAGGACTTCAAGTTTATATAAACTCTTACTATCTCAGTTACTACACTGAAGAATAAAACTTGCAAGGAATTCTTCTTTTGACTTACACTCATTCATCCAATAGTCTTGTCTTTTAGGTAAAGAGACAGGTCAGGTTTTAGGTAGAGAACCCCATCCTGAAACCTTCCTGCCCTCTTACATGGTATTTTTTCTGATAATGTCATTACTGTGTGAATGGAGTCGACTTGCATCAGCTTGACTGAAGCTAACTAGGTCATTGAGAATATTTTAATTACCTTAAGTAAGTTTTAAAAAAGGCATAGCAATCCCCCTCTTTCTGGAAATGCATAGTTGTTACACAACTGTAACACAAACCCCAAGAACCTAAAAAAAATAAAAAATCAAAACCTGCATTTTGACACATCTAAGTATTAGGGATTAGGCCCATCACATTTAAAAGGAATGTCACCATTGGTTGTGATGATTTAACTTCTTATCAGATGTTATATCTCTTGCCAAGAGCAGATAGTGATAAACAGTCATTATTTGCACAAACAAGAGTAAAGAAGACTTCCAGACACCACCCTTATTTTATCTGGAAGCCTTCATTTTCCTGAAAATAACTGAAATTAAAAAACAAACAAACAATCCAGACCAAATAAAACAAGAAAAAACCCATATAGAAGTAAGTTTTCTGATTGTGTACTTTAGATTTTCAAAACCTAGTAATGAGGAAAATTGTGTCTTGCAGTTGCAGTAACACTAATGTATTTCAGGATTAATAGTAATTTTTTTCTAGGTGCATTATCATAGCCTAATTTTCCAACAAAAAGTGCCTCCTTTTGTATACCCAATGATCATTCACAGCTCACTGTCCCACTCCCTATTCTCAAAGTGCAGTCCTTTTTCTGTCCCTACTCTTCCAGGCTTGTCTTTGCTCTACCTCTATTCCATGGGTGCATCTCTGTGTGCTGCGTGGAACTGCCCTGTCTTATCATTACAGCATTTACAATTACACTCTTCCCTAGAATTATTTATGAGGCTTCATAGCTTTATTTGCTTATTCATACAGTAATCTACTTCAAAATTACTCAGCTCCAATGTCTGACTGCAGTCAGCATGGCAATCAAATATGATGCCTAAGCAAAATCTCCTTTTATTGGCCTTATACTGCTGGGTGAGTATTTCTAATTATAAAATTCGTAATTCTCACTTAAAATGAAAGATGTTGAATAGTCAGTGGAGCACATCACCAGCGGCTTGTATTGCAATTAGCAGGAATCGCTGATTGCAAGGAGCTTTTGGAACACTCCTGTTTGAGGGCTGTATGACCAAGTCTCCAGCTGTGGAAGGCACAGTCCTCGCTAAGGGAATAGATTGCCTGCTGCTGAGATGTCTGGATCAGCACTGCCCTGCCTCACTGCACAGGCTGTGCACCCACCCAGCCAACAGCCTCAAGCAGCCCAGGGGGATCACAAATTCTGGCAATATAAAACATTACAAGAAAAATCCCCTGCCTCGTTAATTTTGCAAAAGGAAAATCAAAGGACTTTTTACCCCTTGGATATGTATTCAACTGTTTTCCAAAAAAACTATGATGATCAATTTTCTTAAACTGCTTAATCTGGATGTCAGAGTAACAGCGATCCTCTCGAGTCTGGACTAAGGAAGCTGCTTTTGAAAGATAAACAAACCCCCAGTCTCAGCCTGACACTACAGCTCCAGTCAGTGTAGGTGGTCAGCAATTGTCTCTGGGTGATTGCAGGATTAGGCGCAATCAAAAGGGAGAGGACAGACAGCCTTTGGAAGGCAGCCCAGAATAAGGGAGACCAGAGTCCTGTGGAGTTCTGTAGGTCTATACCTTTAAAAGCTAATTACATCGATGTCAGCACAAAAGTATGTTAAATTAGTTGAACAATATACCTCCTGAGCGCTTAACAAAAGCCCTCTAAGTAAACAAAGCTTATTCTAGTAGGGGCTGAATGAGAAGTTTCTGAAAGTTCTGAACAAAGAAACAACTGAAAATGAAAAGATAAGTTTCATTATTCAGAAGTTTTTTAACGGGAAGAAGGATTGAAAGCAGCACAGCTCAACTGCCTTTGGCATTTCATCATAACTTTAACAAACTTATCAGAATACCTCTCTATTTAAAATTTGATTGTAATTATACCGCAATGTAATCTGAAAGGAAGCAAGTTCAAAATTTGAATTATTGATTTAGAAGGAGGTTAATTAATGAGTGTAGTGATTATTTCACATAGTCCTCAGGAGGTATTTTTGGATGCATTTTGAACACACACAGATACCTCAGTGGGTTGTAACCATTCCAGAGGAGTCTTTGACTGCCACCCTTTTACCCACAGTCAGCAGGAGCCTTTCTAAGCAGTGTCCAGAAGGTCATGAAAATGTGTTATACAAAACGGAACTCTCAAATCATGATTTTATCTTAAAATACTTATGGCATAACATGGCTCTGAGCAAAGCCTATGAAGTAAAGCTCTAAAGGGAGTTTCAACCCAAACAATACCTTTCTTCCAGTAAAATTATTTTAAAAAATACTAAAAGTGTTTAAATAAAAAACTTTCCATAGCAACGAACATCCTAAATAATAGCAGTCTAGTACCAAAATTAGTCAGTCTAAAACTGAACAGAAGCACTATGAAGCTCATTGTCTATTTGAAAGATATGCAAAATATAAACCCTCTTTCATTGTGAAAATTCTATGTTTGGATGGTCAACCTTATCATTTTGCACACTGCTAACAAAAATAGGTGGTACTGGCTTTATAATAAAGTTCTTCTTTTCCTCTACTATTTACCCAAGATATGTTTATCTTCCAGTAAACAAGTAATTTTGAATTCAACCTCCCAAATTCTTTTTTATTGTAAAATATTTAGGCAAAAAGTTAGATTAGTCCAAGAGCTAACAAAATTATAAAGAATTTTTTACTTGCAATCAATGAGCGAGTTAACTCACAACATTTCTGCAGTTCTGTCTTGTACCTCGTAATGGAGCGAAAATGCAGACAGTTCATGAAGGCAGGTTTGAGGAACTCTGAAATTTTGCTTGGAGTTCAATTTGCTTGACCGGAGACGAAAGGATGAGAAGGGGAAACAGCAGTGATGGTTGAGTATTATTACTAAAGCTACACCTGCAATCTTATGACTGGAGACCAAACTTCTGCTCAATTCCTATCAATGCTAAAAGGAATAAATTAACCCTCCACATGAAAAAATTGGCAGGAAAAACAAAACTACTATTATAATTTAATGCAGATAAGTTTCATTTGCTGAAAAGAAGCAACCTGCTTGATGCTATGGGAATTGAACTTATATGGCTATTCAAAGACAGCTGCTGCAGATTCCCCTTTTGTGAATAAGAATTCCCTCAGTCCAGAGACCTGTGCTTCAAGTACTGCCGTAAAATTCTGCCGAAAGTCAGTAAACATCAGCAGCTAATACTGCTGAAATTACATTTAACAACCAGATGATACCATTGCCAATGCTTCAGAAGGATTTTTATCCTTTTTTAAAAGGACTGAAAATACATAAGAAACCACAAAACTCTTCTCTTTCCTATAATTTTAAACAGAGCAAACTACCAGTCGGGTTCTCTGCCAGCTTCACTCATGCCAGCAAGTTTGTCTGATGTCCTGCCAGCACGTTGCTGCCTGGATTTTCAGTTTCCCTGCAGATTACATATATTCCTGTACCCTCTGTGACCCCAGGGCAGCTGCTGCAAAGTGGTGCCCACCTTCTGTGGTGCCCAGCAGGCCTGTGGGCACACATGGATTTCACCCAGATACTCTCCAAGCCATACTAACAACTTTTATGGTGGGTTCAGTACAAGGATAATGAAAATTATGTTTGAAAGCAAAAAAGGCAATTATTTGATGACTACCAAGGAAAAACAGCAGGAGGGGGTGGGGAACACGGTCTGGGTTGGAAGGCTTTCCCATCTCAGCGTGCCAGATGCTGCTGAGGGTGTGACAGAGGTGGCAGATGACTGTCTCCGGCCCATGGGTCAAAAGCATTGCTGCCCTGACAGCTGCTGCCTTGCACTTCGAACGGTAACTCCTTCTTATGGTAGATGCCACACTGCTCAGTTTCATGGATTACAGGCTTTTCTGGTCTATTTAGGAGTGTTATGGTTAAACTGACTGCTAGCTGTGCTGGGTGAGCAAAGCACACCCCTGCTAGGCTGGGATTTTGGGATCTGGAAGGAGGCAGACCTGACCCTGGGTGCCAGGGACAGAGGCCACTCTGCTGCCAGCCTGGCCGGGAGGGCTGCAAAGACCTGTGAGCTGCCTTTTGGCTAGTGAGGAGTGGCTCCACTTCCCAGCAGGGCAGGGAACACGGGCACCTCACTTAAATTCTGGCGGGGACCTCTCCTGCCAGACTCTCTCTGATGGAGATGCTGCAGGTTAAGTTAGTATGAGCTGTCATTACTCTAGCCGAAGGGATTCTTTTGTCTACTTCGGGCTGACTGGCTTTTTTTCTTCCTAAATGAAAAACTCCTTGGCATCATCTGGAAAAGCTCTGAGGAGATACAGAGCTTTCAGACAGGCTTCTCAAGTCTTTCTCTATCTGGACTGTCATCTCAGCCACACAGTGTGTCATAAGCAAAAGCACTGTGGCCGCCTGTTGCAGTCAAGCTGCAGCACATGAAACGTGGCTTTCACTTGGCTTTCCATCTAATGGGAATGGCTTCCAACACCGAAGGGAGAGCATTTCAAGGAGTTGCCAGGAGATGTGGGTATTTGACAAAGCTCAGGCTTCCATTGCTACACTCCCTCCTTGCTAATCTCTTCAGAGCAGCAGCATCACAAAGAGCCAGCCAAAGGCTTGAGGCACCACATGTAGCTGTATTGAGGCAACTAACACCTCAACTTTCAAACAGCATTTTTCTACAGTCCCCCAGATGATGTTGGCAGCAAAGGAGGAAGCAGCAGCTTCCCCTTAGTCTCTCTTGGGCTTAATGCTACAAAGATTCTGGATTTTTTTTAATTTATCTATTTTCTAACTGACAGCTGCCCCACTGGTGACCCTGTCACATCTTTACAGAATACCGGTTCATCATGGCTGATTTAAATTATTTTTACATGCATAAATACAGAACAAATGGGTGCAGTAGATATATTAAATAAAAATTGACAAGATGCATTTATTGTTTGAGTTTTGTACAAAAGCATAACTTAAAAGGCAAACTAGTATAAACTTACTTTGTGCCAAGTATTTAAACTTTTCATTCCAAAGAGTATCCGGTTCAAAACTTGACGATACAGTTTCCACCTGGGAAATCTCTTTTTTTGACCACAGAGAACACAATATTGTAAAATGAAAATTCTGTAGTCCTTCAACCAATCAGAAGTTGCATTCTGCTTCGAGTGCCAGAGTTTTAGCTACTCAGTGAATGGATCACATGAAACATGAGCCATGCTGGAGTGACCTGCTGAAAAGTCAGTTTGCCTGCTTCTCATTCATGTTCTCAAAAAAGATGTGCATTAGGATCTGTGACATGCAATCTTAGCAAAGACTGATAAATATATGTGGAGAAATAGGGTGACATGTTTGGATTTTTCTTGGCTACTTCATATGAGCCAGAAGTAGTGTACGAAAAGCTATGTTATTTAAGAGAGTCCCAGATGTCATGCAGAAGCTCAATTATTCTTGAAAGAAAAGAATGCTTTCACCCTGATTTTGCTTTTCCTTTGCATGTGTAACATTTTCACAGTAAGTCTGAATGGTTTTCCCGGTCCTTGCTGCCACCACCACAGCTGCACCTGCCTTCTGACTCGGAAGGTGGACTGGCAGTCCCTGCTGACGACATCTCCATAGATGTTCACCTCCGCTGGAAAGAACCTCCCACAAGAACAAGCAGGATACCTCCCTGAGATGCCCTTTTGAGAGTCTTCAAAGTGAGAACATTACTGCCAAAGGTACTTCTCCCACAGAACAGGGCTCGCTGTGCTTCAGTGCTGCCAAAAGGGCAAGCACAAAACTAGGTCATGTTCTTGTCATCCAGTGTCCAAGTGCAACGTCTGGAATTTTAAAATGTGGTGGGCGTGCACTGCGTGAGAGCAGCTGTGCCAGACATGGCACGCAGCTGCACAAGTGTTCCACAAGACCATCTGGAGGAAAGGACTGAAAATAGATGCAAGCAAGCCTTGTGTATTTCAGCAAAATTAAGCATAAAGAAATTGGTGTCCATGCAGTGTTTGATATGCCATAAAAACTGCTTCAAATAACATTGGATAAGAAAACTATTTATCAATGAAAATGCAAGCTTGGACACTACGAACAGTTTACATCTTGTAGGTGTTCACCGATATAAGACAGTGTTATTATGACCAGTGGCTCACCTCAAAGTAGGTTACTCATGGTTTTCCAAATGAGCTACTGTTTTACAGTGCTGTACAAATAAAAATTTGTGGGGAGCATATGAAAGATCTGTATTAAACTCCACCACATTAAGTTATCCAATGGATGAAAAATGACCCGGATGCATTTAAAATAAATGCATATTACAATATCACATATAGTATTATAAAATTATTACCTAAGTGCACAGTCCTGATATCTATAGACATGGCACTGTGAAGAAAGCCTGGTTCCTAAGCATTTTTATAGATACTTGATAGTGACGCAGTTTGCTATCAGTCAGATCATAATGTCCCTTCGACTTTGGTACATTCAGTGCAAAATATTTTCGGGAGTTTTTTAACTCTTATAAAAATAAAAGGCATTTTTTTTCCCCTTGAGAGTGCTTAAAGAATAAACACTAGCAGAATGTCTGTTCAAGAATGGAAAGTGACAAAACAGAAATAGCGTTTTAGTTGCTTGTTTCCTGTTTACACTCTAAGAAACATAATATAATGAACCTATAAAAATAAACAGAAGTCACTGTGTTAGGTTTTTTTTTCCTGATATGATGTGATAAATTGCTAGTTTCTTCTAAAATAGTTTCCATGCAGTGTAAAGCATAAAATCAGTCTTATTAAGTTATTAAGTTCATTGTAACAGCTCATATTTTGTCATACACACCACTGGCAAATGCATTTCCACAAACCTCCTTAATGCAAGCCGTTGTTACATCCTTTGTTGCTGACTTTCCTTCCAATTCAACTTCTGCCCCAGGAGCTTGAGCTCTATGGTGCACCCCAGGCAGGCACTCGTAGACTTAAGTAAAGCAAGTGCTGAATATGATTTTGTAACATATGGCATAAAGTAATGTACCTTCATGAATTAAAAAAAAGAAAATCAGTTGTATGCCTTTTTTATAATTTACTGGATAGATAAGGGGCTGAATGATTTCACATTTTGACTTGAATTTTCTATTCAACAACTTTGATGAAATCCAGTGTTGGGGTACATGTCAGTTTTGCAGTAGCCAGATTGATCACAACATGGCATCACATTTCTTGTTTGCTCAGAACATAAACTTAGGAAGTGTAGCCATCCTGAAAAACCATGGATTGCAAGACTTGGTTTTCCCTGCACATCAGGCACACTCTAGTTTCCCTGTAGAGAATTCTGCCACTACCACAATGCTTTTTAATTGCTTCACAAGCTCTTTCGTGGAACCTCATTATTTGAATTGCACCATGAAACAATTTTTCCTCTGGGAAATCCAATACAAAAGTTCATTCATTCCTTGAGAAGACAGATCCACAAAAGTCCAATGAGCTGGGCACTGTGGTTTGTGTATCACTCAAGTCCAAAAGTACTTGTCTCTTCAACTGCTGTCAACAGTTTTTCATATAACATAGAGAATGATGGGTAGGGAGGAAGGTCCAGACGATTGAAACAAGTGTGAGCCCTGAGGGGAAAAAAAGAGAGGAGGTGAAGAAGTACATTATTTAAAAAGTTCAAAAGAGAACACACAGACTGGTATGTGCTTGCACAGAGATGGGCAGATAGTATTTCTTTTGGAAGACTTTGTTCTGTCAAATGATGTTTTCCAACTGAACAGGTAGTGAGGTTTAATCTACTCTCTTCTCATTAAAATAAGCCAGTAAGGAGCATTTATGAAGGTCTTGAGAAACACACTGACAACCCAAAAGGCATGGGATAAACTTTATCCATTAATTATGCATGAGAAAAGAGAAAAAAAAAGATACAGCATTCAATTCAAACAGTCTGGTCTGAAATCTTGGCTTTAAATGTGTCTTTTGAGACACAGCATTTCTTTTCTGTACTGATGATACTTGAATACTGTATAATAATAAACAAGATATTTCAATACATCTCCAGATATAGAGGAAACAATTCCACACTAGTAAAGGACAGACACATTAGATGCTCTTCCTTCTACAATTTCCTTGGCATATGGATTTTGTTCTTGGGAAACTGCTGCTTGTGCTGATTTTACCTGTGTACATATCTGGCCACGCAAGCCAATGACTTCTGTAATTACCCAAAACTATGCACATACCTCCAGCAACACCCTTGCTTTCTTAAGAAGTCCATCTGCATCAGTTTGTTGACACACTTAGAACTGTCTCTCAACATTTCTTCCAGGGAATGAAAAGGGAGATAATAAAGGTTTCTCTTCATAATAGAATAATGGCTATCATTGCCTGACCTCAGGGCAGGCTAAGGATAGTAGTTTCTAAAACACTATAGTAGTTCTAATAGCCTGCTGTAATGAAATAGATAGCATAACTATGAATGTCACGGGTTCTTGAGGATGAAATGATGCAAAGAGAAGCTGGAGGAGGCATCTTTTCTGCTCTAAAGCTTTGTACCAAAACCTCACTGGAGGCTGATTTTAGGTATTTTTGTATTTTAGCAGGTCTATATTTACAAATACTTTATTCTTTTGCAATAAAGCACATCACAGGGTTATTTAAATACACCCCAGCTGAAAACCAAACTTTTGCTGCAGAGACCTGCCCATCATTAGTATGATCTATATTAAGGGTAAACAAGTAACATGCTAATGGAAGGACTGAACAAGCTCCCTCCTCACTTAACCTAACCAACCCCAGAATCCAAGCGTCTACCACAGACCTGTACAGACTTTCTCAGAGCCAGAAAGTGCAGCCTTCCATGTGAGCAAATTCATTAATTGCCATTTTAAGTGGCTCTCAGCTCCCAACTACAGGGATGGAACATGAAGTGAAGTGGGTTAATCTCGCTTGTTAGAAAACCTAAGAGTCCATTACAAACCCTCATTGAAGCTGAAACACTCACTTAGTTACAGCCTTGTAGTGTCATCAAAATATTAGGCTGAAGAAATGTATACACAGAACAAAAGGCCACACTGTTATTATAAACATAGTTCAAACACCAAATATACAATCACTTAAAAGCCCATTAAATTAAGCACCCTCCCCAAATACAGTACTCTTAGAAGTACACTATTGGCATTTCCCCACCTGGTATTCCAGGAGCCTGGTACAATTTCTCCACCCAGCCGCCTTTCTAAGGTTCCTGGAGGAAAGCTTTCTTTTTACTCCTCCTTTACCTTTCCAAAACCCTTACAAAATAATATCTGTGATATAGTCTAAATTATTGCATTTCCTGCAGGGTACATGAAAAAAAGTTGAAAATATTCTCTTTTGAAGCAAGAGACAGATTTTAGTCCAGCAGCAAATGGAACTCAGTGATCCCTTAAATTCAGTGTAGAGTGTGGAAGAGTCTTAGGCAATTAATAGTTTAACCACATGCTTCTGCTGCATGGGGCTGACAGCCACTCATTAGAACTATGGATCATGCTGTGTGGGCCGTAAAACCACAAATTATAAAAGACACAGTATATAATTAGAAGGGATTTGTAACCAACTGGTTTAATAGTAAGCCAGCAGGTTGTTTATGTTTATTAAGAGAACTGAGTTTTATCTTAATTTTGAGGGCAATTTTGAAAACGCAATCACTTACTTTGGAAAACCAAGTAATTAAAAAAGACGAAACCAAACCCTTTGTCTTCTGAGGCGATGCGTGCTTTTCTAACCCCAGCAAACAACTTCATAAGTCTTTGAGAAGAAAGGCATTTCTTTTTATTTTGGACAGTATTTTCCCACTCCAAACATTTCCCACATTTCAAACCACAAAGGCAATGACTGTTCATCTTCATGGGCTCACATTTCATGACAATACGAAAAACCACCTTGGTTTCTAAAGCCTAGATTCCCAATTAATCTCCCCTTCATTTTGAGTACCATAGTAAAATAGGGTGACTTAGGGTCGAAATCCAGTAGTCAGACAAATACTGTGTTCATGTGAATCATCACATACATATATATATAATATACAGAAATGAACCTGGAACTAATTTCTCAGTATGTGTGCAAACTGAAAGAGTAACAATCCCTCCCCTGATTTAGGCTAATCTACAAAGTATAAAAGAAGGAAGTAGACGTGGCATTGGGGTAGCAATAGTTAAGCTAGACCTGTAATAATCAGTCTTTTCAGGGCACTTTACACAAAGACAGTGACACAAGCTAGGCAACCTGACATGTCCCTCACAGAAATCTCACTATTTTGATTCAGCAGAACTGATTACACAGCAGTCAGGACAGTGGGAACTAGGTAAACATCTAGTGAAAATTCCTGTGTTTATATTCACAGCTGCTTTGAACACAGTCACATACCTAAGTAACTCTACTAGTTGCCCTTTGGGTCTCAAAACCAGGAAGGAGAGATGGCGATGGGTACTCTCCTGTGTTTTCAGCACTGCAGCAGTGTTTTCAAAAACAGAGGAAGAAACAAAGTCCTCTGACTTGTTAAGACCTAGCTTTAGCCACCCTCACACCAAACATTATCAAATTTCACAAGCACTCCTGCCAAAAGGGCAATCTGCAAAGCACAGCACTGCAACAATGGTGCCCTAACAAAAATGCTTTCGTTATCTGAGAATCAGTAAGTCACAGAGTCCTAGGGCAGCGTTCTCAGCACATCCAGCAGTGTGTTTACACATGCAGGGCTTGTTTGGAAACCTCCTGAAACTTTGCTACTCGGGGTCCTTGTTAACCATGTCTTACCTTCAAGCCAGCACTGCCTGGTGTTTGCAGAGTGACTCTTTGAAGCTGGTGAGACAGTGAGGCTGAAGCTACACTGAGCACAGGAACGAGATATGTAACAATGCAAACAGTGCTTTCGGCTTAGGGCTTAGCCCATTTAAGTATAAACATGCTTTATTTTTTATGAGATCAAGGTTCCCTGTGTGTGAACACTAGGAACTGCTTGCTCATGACAACTGTAGGTGTTTGTCATACACTGTTTTTATTTTAACAAAAATAAGTGTGTTGTCAGTTTAACATTAACATTTGCATGTTAAAAACTATCCACAGAGACAAAAATCAAACATTTCCTAACCAAGAGAATCTCAAGTGAAATTTCAAGGACATGATACAATCTCTTAAATGTGAGGAGCTGGCATTTGCCCTACACTTGACAAACACCCTGTGGTAGCAAAGACTCTCAACACATTTCCCTGTATTCCACTACAGGAAACAGTTTTATTCTGCAGTTTATTAGAGCCAGGGCTCGGCATAACCTTTGCAGAGGAAATCCTGAGCACCCTGTTCTGGCAGGTCCTGTCCTTTTCCATGCTCCAAGCTCTGCTTATTGGCACCAGAAGTTCCAGTATGAGAGAATATATGGAAAAACAACCTTGAATTTTGAAGTCAGAAATTATTTTTTAAAAAGATCACAGCCTTTTTAAACAGAATCAAACCTAGTTCATAGAGTCAATCAAAATCAAATTATAAACTAGACTTACTGGGCTACAAGGCATTACTAGGCCCTCAGAAGATATTAGAGTATTTGAATTGTAATAGCCATTTCCAGAATTTGATTTCTTTAATCCTCAGTTGCTGGCTCTCATTTGTACTGTGAACTGGAAAGATGGCTTTGTTTAAAGGCCACCTGCCGTGCCTGTGGATTTCACAGCATCACTTCTGCATCTATGACTTTCTCCATGTGGTTCAGATGGCAGCCCTCAGGCAGCAGCCAACCCTAGAGACATCTCTGCCTCTGACCTTATGCTGGAAGAAAAAGCTACGGGTTGTTGGTCAGAGAAACTCTCTGTGTGTCTGACAGACACCCTGTGTCTAAGATGAGACTTTGAATCCAACTTTTTCCTGAGGAATCTTGTATATGAGGAGTGGGTTAAGATTAGCACTGAGTTTCCTCCATGGATCAGACCAATCCAAAGCTACCTCCACAGGCTGCACACAGCACATTAAAGCTGAGATCTGATTGAGTTAGGTTTCCCACACTGCACACACTAATCTGTGCCTAACCACTCTTAACCCATTCTAGAGTCTAAAGAGTTACAGAACTGGATGAAAGGAAATCTTCCAGAAGCATATCAATCTGATCACAGTATAGAAAAGACAAGAACCTGTCATTTCTTGCCAATGAAGAATCCATGTTAGAAGATGTTTTTTGCATCATTCACAAATTATTTATTAGTCTAGTCCCGGTATTGTTACCATTGACTTTTGAAAAACAATGCATTTTACTACTTTACAAAAAGTAGTAAATTTGAAAAAGCAATTTCAAAATCTTGCCATCCTACTACTCCAAACCTGCTATTATCCAATTTAAATGCTGCCACTTGTCTGCAAGGGCTAGTACAACTCAACTCCTGCTTTCACATCTTAGACTCTCATTCTGTTCCTTTACCCTCTTCACCTATTTCAATTGATCCTACTTGTTCTCTTTGAAATCCTCACCTTCTGTTGTCCCTCTTGCTGCCCCCTCCAGTCTAATGACTCCTTCCCACCTCTTCTGCATTCACAACTCACCTCTTCAGTATTTAACACTTGACATCAGGCCAGGCATAAAAATTACATCACTAAACTATACAGGCTCTGTCTGATGAAAAAAATATGATAGTAACTTTCACTCAGACACAGTCACAAGTACTATTTAATTTTAATTCATACCAATTTTTGCTCTTTAGTGATGAACTGCATGTTCAGTAAGTAAATACTTGTACATTTAATCAAATGTGACCAAAAAAATTCAGAAGTAGTTATCATTCTCATACCATTTTCAATGAGAAAAGCACTACAATATGGATGTCACCCACAGTCACACTGCCTTGTCCATCTTAAGAGAACAAAACTGAGTTCAAACAAAAATGGATGTGTCAGCCCCTGGAACAGTGGGGAAGGAAATTTTCATGTAAGAGAAAGGATATCTGCATATTCAATGAAACCTCCAACAGCTTATCTGTTATCCTGGTCAGGGACCCTGTGAGGTATCTCACATGAACTCACACACAGCTGTACCTTGGAAGAGCAGTGATCTTCCCCCACTTCTCCACGCAGAACCGCCTTGGACCATTGCTCCCCCGCAGAGAGGCAAATCCCTCGTACGGAATGCTGGACGTGCCCGTGACAAACTGCCAGCACAAACAAAACATCATGGATTTGGGCTACACACATGGTGTGGGTTAGAAACTTATGGAAACCAGCATGGCCACTGAAGTCCAAATGCTTATGTAAAAGCATTTTCAGAATAAGGAAATTTTTGATGTACAAGCAATAAATGCTGCTTTAAATGGAGGCTAAGGGAAAACAGACCATTTCCTGATAGGGAACTAGAAGAGGCAACTTATCAGATTAATTTCCTCCAAAGGTTTCTCTCTGAAAGAACAGTTATGCTACGTAAGTACTGTAGAAAACACACTATTAATAACAAGTTCCTTAAACTTAAGCCTAACTGAGATTTTGCTACTTTTTTCTGCATTGAGAGGAATTAATAAAAAAAATAATGATGGCTTCATGTTATGGCTTTTGGTTATGTGCATTTCAACACATAAATTGCTATTAAATACTGTAAGAAAAGGTCTAAATTCTGAAGGTTAGATAGAAAGCTGATGTGACAGGAACATATAAGCAGACATTTTTGTCTCCCCACAAAGTATGCTTTTTAAGGTATCATTTTATGGTTTCCATCATTATTTTCTAATTTGAGGCACTTGAACTTCCACCTAAATTTTCTTCTCCCTAAGCTGTATAAATACTATTAACATTTCTACCTAATGATATAAACAACTGCACAGTTTTCCTTTTCTATCTTTACAAGTCTTCCTGTACTTTTAATCAAACAACAGTAAAAGACTATTGACATCAGACATTGTATCTTGAACATATCTTTTAACTTAGAAGTCTATAAAAATATCTCTGAGCTTCAGTCACTTGAAATTATTACATTTTGTCTCTGAATCAGGTTATTCCCACTAGCCAGCATCCCCATAATTTCTGGATGTCATAAACCTAGATGGGACTAGCTTAGCATCTGGTTTTAATGCTGCATGCTGCTTCTACACAGATCAGCTGGTTTCTTACCTGTAGAAGTCGTAGTCGTTGTTCATTGTTGAACCTTTCCACAGCAGCCCAGAACCACCGAATCACAATGTGATTGTCATGATAACCTGTTAAAACAACAAGAGCCTTTATACCTTCAGGTGCTACAAAAGTAGATGGGAGAATAGGTTGGAAGTTTTTCCTAGTTCGGCCCTAGGCACAGTAATGCCATACATTTTATCCAATTGTATAAAAAGGCAGGAGGTGAGAGAAGAATACTCCTAAAATGTTTAAAAAATCCTGAAGGCAGAGAATTAATTTACTATGACAAAAAGGAGTGAAATGCCTTTTGCAAGCATTTTTTCCATTAATCAATCACTAAGAGGAACGTCAGTTCTTGAAATATTCCAATATCTGTCTAAAGCTACAAATGACACTGCAACCATCTCTCTCAAAGCAGTTCCAATTGCTCTGGAATTATCTCAACCACCAGCCTGCAGTCACTGGGATTACTCCTAATTTCCTCTGGACTTTGAGCATGCAAGAAAAAAAGGAATATCTGACTAAGAAGGGTTATCATTTCCATTCCTCTCCCACGTCTGGGTGGTACTCTCCCAGCGTGCAGCCAAGCACAGTACTTTCTGTGGAGAAGGCTGCTCTATCATGCTGTCCCGACCAGAACAGTAAGGGAAGAGCTGCATGAGGATGCAACAAAGCAAACTAAAATGGACAATTACCTTCTCCTAACACTAGCTTAACCAGAAAAAATCAGGAGGTACTAAAAATGTATCTCATGGGATGGTTCTTTATGCTCTTGGAAATTGGGTAATTCTAGGTTCCCCCAATACTGTCACTGAACAAGTTGAAATTGAAATTACCTCCTCTGTATTCTGTATTATTTCTCCAGTCACTCAAGTCAATCTCTGCTGTTCCAGCTATGACCAGTTCCAGTTCTCTGGCATCAAATACAGACACCAGCCTTGCATCAACCACCTGTGAAAGGAAATAAAATGCATAGTAATATCTCTTCATCTGTTGATTTTTGCCTCCCTGTAAAGTCTGCTACTAAGATATTTACCAAGTATCATTTCTGTCACGAATGAATAGAATTCAGGTTTTGTCTTTTTAAAGGCAAATGAATGGACTTCTTTTTCTTACAGAGCAGTTCCATTTAGTTTTATTAGCAGATTGCAGTGACTGGGAGAAAATGTTATTGAAAATCATATTGAACTATTTCAGGACAAATTAAGTTCATGACATTCACTTTAATTGTCCAGGTTAAAACAGGAAGGAGAGAAATACCTTGAAATACACTCTGTCAATGTGTTACACTGACTATGGCGTGCACACAAAACCCCTCAGAGACCCAATGCAGAAATGGGTCACTTCACCAAGCATTCCCTGCTAATCATACAAACAGTGATCAATAGTATTCCCCAGTGTAAAGAACATTCATAACCATAGTGTCTATGTCAATAACAACATTTTTTTTAACTCCCCCTCCATTCCAGTTCTGTAAGGACACTTCTGATTATATTTGGAAGAGAAAAATATTTTGGAAGGAGAAAGAAAGCAAATGTTATTTTGGAGACTTTTACCTCATAGAAACCACGAACTAGACTTTCTGTTTGTTGTACAACTCCTCTCTCAATTCTCCATTTCACCATTCTTTCTATATATTCTTTCTTGTTCTTTTCAGTGACTGGGATGTTGGCACCTCCTGGTTTTAGTTCTCGTTCTGTGATCTTAGGAAAAAGAATGACCAAGTAACAACACAGTATTATAAAGACAAAAGAAGGAATTGTAATAATTTAAATTTTTAAGTTGAAGTAATTCCTCAAAATCACTAACCAAACCTGACTTAAGCACATTGGAATTTGTGAAATAAGAGAATATAAACGAAAAAAGTCTTTTTTTAATAATATTTTAAATCTCACGTAGTCTTAGGAACCTTCATAATTAGTATCAGGAATAAGTTGAGAAGAAGAAACAATCTTTACCGTGACTAAAGCAGTGAAGTCTTCTAAATAGTGTATTAGCAAAGGTGTAATTCCTTTGAATGGCAACTTTGCTGAAATTAAATTCAGGTAAACTACCTCTAGCAAAGCAATCCTAAAGTCTGATATTTCAGATACTCTCCAGAAAATCTCCTTAACCAGAAAAACATGTTTGACTGGTTACAAATAATAATTCCTCCTTAGATTTCAACACTGGTTTCACCAAGAAGAATTTTATAAAAACAAG
Source organism: Campylorhamphus procurvoides (assembly GCA_013396655.1). Taxonomy (NCBI): domain Eukaryota; kingdom Metazoa; phylum Chordata; class Aves; order Passeriformes; family Dendrocolaptidae; genus Campylorhamphus; species Campylorhamphus procurvoides. Next base: position 1,165,759 of record WBMV01003263.1, on the reverse strand, counting down.
CTCAAAGCAGCATAGGGGGGGCAATCATTCTTCTGTCCAAATAAATGTTTATCTAGCAGTAGAATACACCAAGGAAATGAAGAATCTTGCACACCTGCCCAAAAACTTCTTCATTTACAGTGAATGTGAGATCTAGGATATCATGTATATCATTGTCTTTCATCCACTGCAGACTCTGGTGAAACTCCTCATCGAGATATTCCAGGTCACTCAGGTCACAGAGTCTAACATCAGAAGAAGAAAACACACAAATACAGATGATGACAGTACATGTGCTCAATAACTCAACTGAGATAGGACAATCCTGAAAAACACACTGAATGGGAGCCAAGAGAAAAGTCAATAAAGATGACACTACTTCAAATCTCTGTTTAATTGTCCAGTAACAGCAGCTACTGCATAACACAAAATAAATTTTGTAACTATACAGAACTCCAGAATTTAGTTTGAAAACACGCTGCTTCTCAAGTTTATGGTGAGTCTGTCCATGTTTCCTATGAAGAATATTTAGGAATGATAAAAACCACATAGATTGATGAGACAAATAATTTAAATAAGTTCAAGGAAGTTGTGACATTTTTTTTAACAAGCAACTAGTATCCTTTTTACATGGCTGTACTGCCACATCTCTCATCTCTCTGTCATGCAAAGAAGTCTGTTCAGATACCCTGCTTATCACAGAAATATCTTTCTACCTTTTGCCATATTTTCCCTTACAAGGTCCTTCCCTTACAAATCCAGCCCTTAAGCCAACTGCTCCTTGCTGTCATTAACAGTTTCTACTCCAAGCTTCCAACATGTCATCTGTTAGAAATATTTAATACCGTGGCAGCAATTTCTGCCATTCTTCTTAACTCCTTAAATCCTGTTTTGTGAAACAGGACAGTGGGGCTATTCATTAAGTAAGGAGTTTCCAGCAGCAGGGTTATCTGCCTGCTTCTATTTTTGAGCCAGTATAAAGCCAGAAGTAAGCCCCGTGCTCATAGTTGGATGCTCAAGTGTAGTTTAAGTGACATCCTACAGTAACAGCCCCTCCATCAGAGCTGATGGATTAGGCACTATGTCCCATGTTCAGAGGTGGTCTCCTTGGCTCGTCAGTTCTGAGAAAAGCAAAGGTGCAGAGCTTAGGTGGGGAAATTGCATGAAATAGGCTGTGTACAAAGGTGGCTGCCCCTCATTTTTTATTTTATTGTTTAGAGAAACACCAGGTTAAACAATTAATTGAATTTGGCAGTCACACAGTGTTAGTGTTAAGTCCACCTTGGGTAAGTCCTCCTTCTGTTAGCATTGAGGTGTTTTTAAAATATACGTGCAATGAGAATGGATGCATAGCTGTACACTACCAGGATATGTGGGGATTTAAGGGAAAAACATATGCTTCCAGACTTCTCAAAACCAGCTTTCAAACAGAGGACAAAAAGTGAAGCACCTTAAGTTCATTAGGTCTTAAATTTCAGACATGCTGAGCAAGTGCAGCTCTCATTGTTTCAGCCAGAACAGGAGCAGTAGTTTTGAAAAACAAGTCTGAAGTATATCAAAAGTACAGCTACTCAAAATGGAGATTGCCAACAATCAGTCCACCTCTGAGAATGGATTGTGTAGTTTAAGTTATGAAGTGATTCATATCCTATCCTGTGAGTCATTACACAAAAAAATGAAAAAGAACTCTATTAATAATCTAGAATAAGCCAGCATTTCATTGTATGTCTTCAAATCTAAGATTTTGTAGAAGAAAGCTGATAACAGAGCTAAAACAAAACATGAGGTTCTCATACTGATCAGAAACAACATTCTGAGATAGTGGAAATTTTTCAAAAAAGTCCTGGATTGAAATCAAATTATTAAATTAGAAATAATGGCTTGCTTTCTTTGTCAATAAAACATCATAAACAATCCATAGACAGAATGGCATCGCCCATGGGGGAGGAACCAAACAAAGGAGGAGACAGAACAATTCTACTCACATTCGGAGGAGGGCTTTATAAAAGGGTCTTGTAAAAAAGGCATCTAGCAAATACTGGTGGATCAGAGCAAGACCAAGAATTCGACCACTAAACCTGAACCTGGAAGAGAAAGAGTTACAATCATTATACTGAAACTGTGTGGTTGGTACACTGCTCTGTCATCAAAACTTACATGCATTTCCAAACAGCATTATTAAATCAGACAACTATGTCTAAATTGTGGCATTTTTGTTTACTTCTTGTGTTTCTTTGACATTCTCAGTAAGGCACATAAAAAAGCCAACAAAAAAAACCGCAAGTCTGCAGAGTGTGGAAAATCCCTCAGATACCTAAGTTGCAACTGCTCAAAAATGTCAAAGCCATATTAACCCCATCAACCCCTGTCAGATTAGCCATTTTATAAATACATTATCTTCCAAAATTATAGCCACTGTCTATTTTTGTTACACACCCCATATAGGATTAACATGTTTCCTCATTACTGAGAGGCTGAAGGTTTTTCTACCCTTCCCCAGCCCTGACAGTTCTCTCTGCCTGTCTTTCCTGCTTACAGTGGCTCCTTGCTCCCTCTTCTGACTGGTGGGTAAGGAATTCTAGATACATTTTCACAGGCAGTGGCTGAAAGCTTTTTGATGTATCGCAGTGCTCTCCAGACTCGTGTCAGTGGGATCTGAATCTTCTTCCCTCACCTCTCACTTTCTTCCCCTCAGTTTGTTGGGTGTGTAAGGAGGAAGCTTGCCAGAGCTGAGATCAGACGGCACCAACCTTTGAGCAGTAGGGTATTTGCAAATATTCCCCTGAGAATCAAGATCCACTGTGAAAACTTCTCCACAACTCTGGAACTAGATTAAAGTCCAGTGTTTGTTTTCAATGGAAATGTTTCTTGAACTTTCTGTTTATGCATCCTTTACAACATTTTTCTTAGAAAGACTAGGGCTTTATTATACCTGCTCATACAATGTTTGCAAGATGAGCATGTGACATGCAGAGCCTTCTCCTTCCACACACAACTGCTTATCACAGCTGCATTTTCTGAATTCCCCCTGAGGTTGTACAAGACCAGTGCTGGCACTGACACCAGCACTCCCAGAAAGAGATAGGGGTCATGCCTCCTTCACGCACGAGGTCTCTGGTCCAGCACTGCAGAAGCCAGGGATGAAGACAGAACGTTGGCAGAAGCTGCATAGCACATAAGGGTTTTCTCACCTTTCTGCCTTTCCAATACAACATATGCCTTTTATTGTTGCAGAGTTGGAGTTCAACAGGCAGGTTGCTTCAACTAACTGAACTGGAGGCTGCCAACCACTTAAATTTCTATTAACTTTTAAAATTAGCAATGAGATTCCCCTCTGATATTCATTCTTCACAAGTGGCTTTCTATAAATAAGAACCCAGGACATATCTGTCTCACGCAGATGAGCAGTTGTCATTTCACTATTACTGTAATCCAACCACACACTGCAAAATTCTCTGTTAATAGTCACAGCACAGCTTTACAGATTTATGGTGATGCCATGGCTTAAATCAACTGAGGGTGATTTAAACTGGCTTATAACTGTGAAAACTGAATTATGTAAAAATCCTTGAAAACTATTTTAGAAGCATGTGTGTATGTACAGACTTGCTTAAAGCTGTGTGATCAGCAGTCTTACCCTGCCCCCAGCTGATACTTCCCCACAGATTTCCTTCTGATGGATGTGGTGGGGTTTTTCCACTAAGGAGACCTCTGTACTCTTTAGGAAGACTCAAGCAAATTACATACAGTAACACCTGCTTGAAATGTCCCTTAATTTCCTTAGCTGAAAAAATTCAATGTGTCATTATTTTTTCATCTTTTTTTTTTAATGCAAAGAGGTTAATATTGCTCTCATGAAACAACTGCTAATTCACAAGAAACACAGAAAGTTGTGTTGTGAGACAATCCCATGGTACATGTTCCAAATCATAATTTTGCTGACCTTGTGAGAAATAAGACCATTTAAAACCACATGAGAAATCAAATTCAGGGAAGTCTAAAGAAATGCAGTTATTTTGCTGCTGGTTAAAAAGATCAGATTCTGTGTTACATGTATGAGCAGCTCTGAGCTGTTGTCTACAAGTGGGAATAACAGAAAATGTAACTTAAAAATAAAAATAGTTCTTACCACTCGTGGTGATTGTCTACAAAAGCAGACATGGGACTGATTTGTACTGTATAGGTATCATTGGCTGAATATTCAAATAAACCATAATATGGATTGAAGAGCTCTCTAGACACCAGGAAAAAAAACTCTCTTGATGGTCCACTGTAGTCCAACCTTAAAAGAGAAACCTGACATTACTATTAAGAAACATTTTTTTTTCCCAATCTACATTCCTTGCACTAGGATTTTGATTTAAATTTTGTAAGATTTTAACCAGAACCCTTATCCTGCAGATTGCTTAATGCCAAAGTATGTGAAACTCTCAAGGGACTATTCTCAAATGGAATGGCTTGGAGGACTGGAATGAAGCGCTCCATGCGGGCTGCTCTCAGAAAAAAATGTTGGCTGCAGCTGTAATACCCTCTTTGCCACAGAACTATAATCAAATAATTGGGGGCAGCCGGGGGCGGGGGTGGAAGAAAAATATGAAAAGAGCCAACATTGGACCTATCTGCATCTGCCAAATTAAGAATGAAAATAAACAATGGTCATATTTTGTCTTTGCACATTGCAACAATAGGACAATTTGAGGGATAATATTTCTGTTTTCCCTAGCAATATAATCTGAGATTACTTCAGTGATTTATATTTCTTTGTCTAAATTTTCTTGTCTGTCTTCCAAACTTGAGTGCATTTAAATGTCTTTTGGAGAGTGTGCTTCCTTTTTTGTTTTGTTTTGATTTTTTTTCTTTTTTGTTGGGTTTTTTAAAACTACTTCAAGATTCCAGTACTAATGAATCTAAATAACCCTTTCTTCCTGAATGATAAACAAACTCATTGCTGACAATGCACTCAGACTGAATTTTGACATTATGCTACAGGTCACCAGTGAAATGAGTTAAGTATGAGGTTAATGCTCTAGAGTTGGAAAAGAGAAAATCAGGGTTTTTCCAGTGGAGAAGAGATTATAATAATTCTAACAAACAGATATAAAACTGTATCTTCTATAGATAGATTTCATATTTGACTCTTAAAAAGGGTTAGGGTTAGTACTAAGACAACCCACAGACAGAAGTATCACCGAGGTCTGCTGTCACGTAGAACTTCTACTACTAATGTTTTGGATAAGAAACTTTTACAGATAATAAACATATCTGAGAGTGGTTTTGGAGAATGACGTTGCTAGGAAAGTAAAGACTAGGTACCATTATCAAGCTAAGGAGAAACCCTCTTTCCTCTGTTGAATAACAAACATTTTCCTTTCAGGCATTTGGAAGAACTTCACTTCTGTTAAGCTTCAGCAATGAAGTACTGAAACAGATCCTCACCCTGGCAAGAGGGTAGATTCCATCCCCAAATTACAGGAAAAAAACCCCAACCAAAAACTGTTTGATACCACGGACAACTGCTGGATCTTAATCTTGGCACAAATACCAGGATCAAGTAAAGGGTCATCTGGAAGACCCTTGAAAACTTCTGGAATAATCAGATTCATTATGAGATCTTAAGGTGCAAAGGAAACTGTGTGCTTGATACCAGCCATTTCACACAGCTCCCTTTGTATGCAGTTACTGTGAGTCATGTTAAATAAATCAATCATGAGAGTCCTGCACTGCCAGTCAGATTTATCCTACAATTAAAGGCTTGGCACAAGGGTGAGAAAACTTCATAAAAGCGGTATGTAACCACACAACAGCTGCAACTGTGGGGCATTTGGATATTCAGGAGTAGAGTAATATGTTGTTGGCAACATGACTCATGTCTCCTAGGAAGCACCATAATACTTCAGATTTACCACTCTTAAATGCAAAGCAGCTTCTAATAGTTCATAGAACAGGGAAAAGAATTACAAGGAACCATACTTATCAAAATTCTTTGACTGTATTGTCCTGTGAAGTATGAGTGCATAAAAACCATTAAACTAGCATCACAACTGCACAACTGCAGAAATTGAAGGTTCAAGGAAGATAACAAACATTATGAGAACTATGATAGAAATCTCATGAACAGCATTACATCTGTGCTGCCCCATTTACTAATTTATACACTAATAAATCATTACTAAAATGTTGTAATTCACGAGGATTTCATTGCTCATTACTTTATGACTTAGATCTCTTTACCGAGAGGGGGGAAATAAAAAAAAGCAAAAGCAAACTCCTATTTAAAATCTTAAAAAAGGAGGAGCAAATAGGAAGCAATTAACTTTCAGGATTCCTTCTCTCCTCCACCCTGACCTGTCTTTCTACACCTCCCCAAATGAATAGTTTGATGTGCTACATATCCTTGCACCATCTGTGATGAAACCATACTGTTTGCACACATCCTTTCTTCATTCAAAACACAGATTTGTAAATAGAGAACTGACATCATTTTAATTTGACTTTGCTCTTAATTAACTGATTCTTTTCCATTAAGACTAGAGTCTTGTGTAAAGCTGGATCTAATGGGGACAGGATGTGTCACCCCTATTTCCAGGTCACTCTTCATGTTGCTGAGTGGTGAAATGCAAAAGCCTGACGTCTGATGAAAGGAGACAGTCTATCTGGATCAGTCGCTATCTCATGTTTGATGTAAAAATTCTTCTCCTCATTTTTAAATCTGAGTCGAGGTTGTAGCTGTGAAAGCCAAGGCTGGTGGGGGCTGTGTGAAACAGGCCTTGTCCCTGCATCCCCACCCTACTCTGTCAATACAGCGTAATCCCATTCGGCACCAGCCTTGTCATTCCAGTTCTGAGTTTTTCTTCAGACAGCATGGTGATATTATTTATATGAACACGTCCACACTTGGCTCTCAGCTGTCAACATTCTTTATTTTAAGGCTTCACTGGGTCCTTATTAACACTACGTGCTTCAGGGTGAACTTTAAACAAACAACAAGATTTAGGGGTTTTCAAAGACAGATTAATTTTATCTAATCTTGTAAGAGATGTTTCTATTACAACTTAGCATTTTAAAGACTCACACATTGCATGGCAATAGTGCATGTTACTGCACTCCAAGAGCTGTGCTGCAGTTTTCTAAATATCAATGAATAAAATTTTGAATGTCTTTACAAACACAGTCATGAAATGTGTCCAAATGTGTGCCAAAGGCAAGCAGGTTTGAGATCTGGCAAAGGGGGCACAAATCAAGAGACAAACGCAGCAAATGGCACGTTGTTTCAGTTTCACTTGCAAAGAAAATCTAACCACATCTTGCTTTGCAATGCATATCTCACAACCTGTAACAATTAGACTTTCATTAGACACAGACCGAGGAGTCTCTGAAGTGACTTTGAAATGTCAGGAATATTTGTGTTCATCTGACAACTGGCAACAGCCCAGTCACTTTTATTTGTGATGTTGGCCCTGGCCTGGAGAGGCAGGGAGCACCTCCTGGAGCACTGAGGGCTCTCAGCTCCCAGTGCCTTGGACAGAGGCTGAATGAAGGGCTGAATGAAGGACTGAGCCCCCAGCCTGCTCCTCCAACAAATGGCACCTGTCTGTTAATGGGCACTGGAGATACAACAGCACTGGCAGAAAAGAAATATGAATAACAGGGGAAAGTTGTTTGTTTTTTAGTTCACTTTCCCAGCAACATTCTGAAACACACACCAGCTATTGTGAAAATTCACATAAACACACACATTACTTCCGCAAAGGCAGGATATGTCACATTTCAAAATGCTTAAAAAGTCTTGAACAGCTGTATTCTAGGCTCACGCATGTGCATTTCCTGACTGCAATCCTTCCTCTTTTCACTCGAGACAAGAAGTTTGGTGAAACAGCAGCTGCAGGACACTGAGTTCTGAGATCACACATATACTTCCCTGTTCTACTCACCCTTCTTCCCCAACAAACGTGACATAGAGTTTATTTCTCTGCAGGTCTTTTCTTGAGTAGCCCATGATCTGGTTAAAGGCATCTTCTAGCAAGTGATCTCTCCTGATGATTAATCTGAAGAGCAAAATTATTTTGAAACAGCAATTTGTGAACACGAACCACAGTTGGAAACATCCATTTACACTGAAAGGTAGTAACAGGGGGACTTCAGAGATACACGTTTCTAATTTTATCCAGATCAGGAAGCTTCTGTCTGTTAATTTACCTCCTTTAATCCTTTACTTTAGATTCAATAAAGTGTCTCATACAAAGAAGTGCAGTTTTGTTTTGTATACCCTGGCTCTTCCTTGAATTAAAGTCTTAAAGGGAAATGCACTGAAGCAGGCATTTCCATTAAGTTTGAAATCCTTTTATAAAGCTGGGCCCCTAAGTGAGTTTTACTGTAAGCAAGGATCTAATCTTTGATGTGAAAATCAATCTCATGGTATCTCCAGAACTACACATCCCTACATTATACTGAGTGTAAGTGTGAGGGTACAAAAAGTCTAGAAGGAATGGCAATTATTTGTACAAAGCACCACATGTGAAAACACAGTGTACCTTCTCCTCCTTTAATTGTGAAAGTGAGGAAGCGCTGTGAAGATATAAAATCAAGCACTGAAAGAATCCTCCTTACTTAAACATTTTATCTTCTGCCAAGAGAATGTGCTTAATTAGTTTCCTGAAACTTAGCTTGCTTTGTATTCAAACCCTGCCTTATGTGTGCATCTCTCAGAGCGAAGCTGGGAGCTGCTGCTGCTGCAGAAAGGCAGCTCGACCCACCTCCTGCACAGCCCTTGCTGGCCTCGTGCAGGGGACAGTGACCACACTGTGCCATCCTGCCAAGGACACGGACATGCAGAGCCCAGGGAGTGCAAGGTACATGGGCAACAGGTTCTGCTAAGGCCCTGATTTGCACAGGTCAGTGCTGTGTGCCTGGGAAAGGAACCCAGGGAAAGTTTGGGCTGTCCTGCTTAAAAATCTCCAGTGTGATGGCAAATAGGTCAAGAAAAAAAAGGACAGGAAAAAAAGGTGTAAGAAATGTAATGGATCTTACAGGGAGCAAATGCCATCCTCTTCTACCAGTTATTAAGCATTCATGCCAAAACTTTCACAGATAAGGCTCTATGTGTCCATGATTTCATTGTCTTATAGGCAGACACTGTCTGACCCCTGCCTCTTAAGACTATCTAAACAAAACCATTTTAATCCCATTTCAATTACGGAAAACTTTTAACAAGTTTACATAAATGAAGCCTGAGCTTTGCTCAAATTTTTACAAAACATGAGAAGGGACTGTCTGGGGAAATTAAAAAAAACAAATGAACCAACAAACAAAATACCAAACCCAAACTCTACCTCCTTCTTATAGTAGAGGAAATAGTTAAAAAAAGTTCTAGTGCCTTATGACAACTATGAGAGTGTCCAACTACAGAGTTTGACAGCTGGCACAAGACTTGGTAATGCACAAAATCATGAAAATATCTTTTGAGGACAATCCTTAGCATGACTAGCAAATAAGTAAAGGAGGGAAGACCTCACTCCAAGAACTCTAGAATTCAGGGTGCTAAAATAAAAATATTAGCAGTTTTTTAAGGCAATCCTTAGAATTTAATAACATTTAATCGTATGAATCCTCTTTACTAAAGTGGACTGTGGTATCAATACAGGCAATGATGTACAAAAGATAAGCCTATCTAATTTTTTCAGTGGAAAAATACATGAGAAAATGTAACTGTTTATATCATAGCAGTTGCTATAATGGAAGAATTCAGATGCCTCCTGTTCTGCGTGTCTCTGCCCAAAGCTCTTTTTGGCACTGTATTGGTAATATTGTTTGTACCAAAATATAGTTGGAGGAAACACAGAAGTGCTCAGAACTTGCTGTATCCTCTGCTATGAATCACATGCTGGCATTAAGTCTTTTATTACAGGCTTTATATTTCCACAAGTGCCTGGGTAACCATAACATCTGCATTCCTTCTAATGGGAAGGAGCTCGTAGACGTGCAGGGCAAGGCAAGCTGTCTGAGAAACAAATCCAGTTTCATGAGATGCTTCAACATACTTCAATTTCCCTGGGCCTTGTCCATATCCTTTAGTCTCCAACTTCCTGTAAAAGTTCCTCAGCTTGGCTTCAAAATCTCTTTTGTAAGGAGCTGGAGCTCGGGCATTGGCACGCTGAGTACCTGCAGGAAACGATAAGCAAAGAATGAGCCGTAGTGACATCGACTGATGGATGTCCCATCCGCTGCTGAAAAGACTCCTTAATAGCAAAAGGCACGGCCTGTGTTTGGTTTAGTCACCTTTATAAAGAGGAAAAGCTGCATATCTCCAAATCTGCTCTGCATCCAAGACTTTTTGGTTGCTCATTTCCAATAGTATCCTCTTTGAAAAGTCAATCTTAAAAGAGCAAATCCAGGTCAATGCAAAAGATTGATTAAAAAAGCTAGCATAATCAACTAGAAAGACTTCACTTTTTGTTTTTTAAGTACACTTTATATCTAACTTCTGTAATAGTTCATGTGATAAATGTTCTGCTCTGGTCTGGTTTTAATATTATCAGGGAAAACAACAACTCTGAAATGAAGCATAAACAGACAGGACTCTGCTGTGCCCCTGTTGAGTACAACAAGATGAAGAAGGAAAACATTTGGAAATTCCCTAGTAGAAGTTTTTCCCTGGGGAAGTACAAGGAATAAAAATATTGGAAAAATAGAAAGACTACCAAATTTAAGTTTGTATAACTTCCCACCTGTGGCTGCAGTACCATGCATGATGGTCATCTAAGTTAATTTAATTTTGAAAACCTGTTTTATGAGAATCAATTTCATAAAAGTAGGGACAGGTCAGATGTGTACAGCAAAAAAAACAGCATACCCCACAACTGCATGTACAAGTCCAGTATATACAAATTAGGTGTTTAGCCTGATCTATCCTGAATCTTACAATCATTAGAACTTCCAGTGCCTCCCTGGATAAATTACTTCCACAGATTTGACTGCAAGCCTGTGCAAAGAGGCAGTTAAATCCCTTCCCTGCATGGCTGTGCAGTTATTCCCCCCACAAAAATAATTCAGAGGATATTTAAAATTTTTCATGCCCTACAGTATATGTAAGTTGCCAACTAGTCATCTGCAACCAGTGGTCACCCAACATGCCCATAACGCACTGAAAGCACAAATGAAGAGTTCAGAAGCACTTATATGTAGAGTTCTGTCTTTTAACTGGCTCAGTTGGTTTCTTATTTGAGTTTGCTTTTGGCTCCCAGCATGAAACGAAGGCAATACAGAAACATTTACTGCTCTGTGGGTGAAGGCACGAGAAGGTCACGTTTCAGGTTATAAGGAGGGAGAACATGTCTGTGCTCAGCCTGTGGGCAGAGAGCAGCTCACTCAGCCACAGAGCACAGGGCTGTGACGGAAAAGGTGACAGCACATCCTGCGGAAGTGGCTGCTGGAAGGAGCTGCACAGTCTGTCTGTGCAGAGATCAGAGAGACAAGTGAGATCACTGTGAGCACTGAATGCCATTTCACAGGTCTCTGAAAGACCTGTCTGACCAGGAAGACATTTGGCTCTAGCTCCAGGCTTAGAGTGATGTGTGGGAGGAACAGAAAGTGTCAGGGAGTCTACAGGGCTCCAACAGGAACATGAAGGACCCCTGTGTAAAAACAAGTCATGGACACTGAGTCACCTATAGTGGTCTTCCTCTTTTACTGAGAGCACTAATGGCTTCTAGGGGTACACTCAGCTGAATTCTCCTGGAAACACAGAAACTTGAAACTGCAAACAGCCTTTTAAATTAATGGCCTTTCCCCTCCCACTCTGTTTATTTTGCTTTGGGTCAAAATAGGTACAAAAATGTAGTAAAAAAACCCAAAACAATAATATACTTTAATCTAAAGCCCTGAAGAAAGCTTTTTTTTTTTTTTTGCAGGCTCGCACAAAACATGAACCTGATAGCACATTACTTCATGGTTCAGAAATTGGCATCATAATAGTCTGTCAGCACATGACAAGTCCTCACTGCAAATCAGATGCATATGCCAAGAAATTCCTGGGCAATTATAGTGATTACTTCCACCTTGGGAACAAAAGATGTTAATGGAAGAGCTAAAAAACACCAGTGATGTGATACTCATATTTGATTTTCAAAGAGGTTATATTCTAAAGCAGATATAAAGAGTAGCTTCATGACTATTCATCTCTCCCAAAAGAGAAAGTACAAGTGATTGTGACTGATCTGAACAATGGATCCTTAACATGCAACCTCGTGCAGCGCAGCACAGCCAGCTTGGCAGACCAGAGGAAACAGAGCCTCCATAGAAAACACAGCCTATTTACAATTCCTCATCAAAAAAGTCATTTGTACGCCAACACAAACGTACATACTTGCAGACTGACAGGGACATTCAATAGTCTCTCTATATTTTTCTATGAACCAGAATAGAGATTACAATTTTAAGGAGAACGAGACTAAAACCATCACTGTTCATCCTTTCCTCTCTGCTGCTGCTTTGAGTGGATGAGAATGTCACATGTTAAAGACTGAAAGTATTTTGAAATTACTGTGCTGGAATGAAGCCCTGCCCAGCATGTACCAGGAATGAAGAAATCATAACTCTGGAAGCCAAAACTGGTTTCACTCATAAAAGACTGCCAGGTTTGCAGTTGGAAATCAGAATCATACATGCAGATTTCATTCTTCATTTCTTTTCAGTAAAGGGAAACAGTTATACCTAAACCATATATGTAATGAAAATATGACATGCGACTATTATATTTCACTACTTTGCAAAATGCCATAAGATTATTAAGGTCTTCAGATATTTTCTTCAAACAGATCTTACAGAGGTCCTTTGTCCAGCAGCAGGAAAAGTTACCACTCAGGACATGTTTATGAATGCACTTAATCTTGTTTCCTGAAAAGGCAAAGCATTTTGCTGTTGTGGACTGGGAAATGCCCATAAAAATCACCAGTATTTTTCTGATAATTGGAACTATCTCAAGTTGCTTACATCCCAAATTTTCTCTATTTATCTATACTTCCATTTTCAAATTTGTAGAAATCCGCTTACACAAGTTCTGATTTACTGCAATGGGTTTTTTTTTTACTTGATATTTACCTTGTTGAGAAAACTAAGAACAGCAACATTTATAAACCTGAAATTGCTCTACTTAGCCTTCAAATGGAACCTGTCATATTTGCAATAATTTAGTTCTGATCTGCAACTTACTTAATATCTGAAATACCAATTTCATGCCATTCTGACATGAATTTGCAGCCAGCTGCAATGTTCTATCTTTTGAGCTCAATCTGGCTTTACATAAAATTGTTACTCATTGCCCCACAGCCCCATTAACACCACCATTTTAATGTACAGGTGTTAGATCCACGCTTTTAATTTTCCAGGCATCAGGATGCTGGCAAGGGCAGTCACTCAGTTGTTTCACATCAGTGAAAAACAAGTTTGCATTTTTACAAGTCAGAACAAAATCACAACCACTGATATTTTAACATACCCAGCAAAGCATCTTGTGAGCCCAAGGCAAAGGTTCGACAGTCAAATGCAATCACACTTGTTGACTTTGCTCAAAAAGGGGACTAAACCTTTGTTGTTGCTGGAGCAACAGAACTTGGATCTTCAGAAAGGTGAAGAGACATTACATGTGGGTTAGCCAAATGATGGGACTAGTTCCACTGCAGTATCTTACAGATCCCATCCTCATCGGAGCACTGCAGTGCCAAACTCACTGACCACTCAGAAGGGGCTCCAGCTCATGTAACCTCACCCATCCAAAAGCTGGGAACTGGGAGGGGAAATAGGTTATAGTCTCTCAATAGTATGCTTTTGGCTTTAGGCCACCGTGAATTTCAATTTGAAAAGGAAATAAAAGGTTACAGTAAAACAGTTCTTCTATTGTTTTTGTTCTCCAATTTCTGGGAAGGCAGCAAGAGCACGCCACTGATTTTACTGAGCTGGAACTGGTCTTACCAAGGATGAGAAATGTTTTCCTTGAGTCCCTGTAGAAGCTTTGCCTGAACAACTTACCTGGAGAGTTCTGAGGTGAAGACACCGGCGAGCCTCTTGGGGACTGGCAATAACTAGGATGAAGTAAGGCATGTGGCGGCACATATGACATTATCTCCTCCTCAAACAAGCTGGTCAAAAAGGAGCAAATAAGAAAGAACACATTTATTTCACTAAATGGCAGTTTTCATTTTCTAGGAGTAAATCTTTAGTTAATAGCCTGCTTTCTTTGGTAGTCACCTATTTCCACTCTGCACACTTGGAGTGCTATAGAATATTTTATTGTATTCCCTCAATCAGATCTTGAACATACTGGAAAGCAGTAATAAAACCACTACTTTTGTGGGATATTTTTATACATAATCAGGTATTTGTTTTCAAGGTTAAAATATAGTTAATCAGCCTTTAAAATTCGTGGGATTCCCTCTTAATTTTTATTTTTATTTTTTTTTTTAGTAACTTGTGTTCTCATGACAAAGGGGTCAATAACCTTCACCACACTTTCCTGGAAAAATATCTGCAATACTGCACAAATAGCAGGAACAGAAACAAGCATTCTAAGCCTCCAGGATTAAGAATAACATCTGAATTTGTTGAGCATATTGAATGGCAAGCTTGTTAGCATAAATTATTTCTTCATTTTATCTTAAATCTAACTCTGTTGCTGAAGGAGACAGCACATCTAGCCTGTTCAAGTTGAGTTGTTTGATGTTTTGTCTATAATTGCTACACAACTTTTTAAGAGAAAATACACATTTTGCAGCCTAATAACTGTGTCTGTGTATATATATTAAAATTTCAGTCTTTTCTCAAATTTGACACACGCAAATCCAAAAAGGGACAAAACGTCTAATATCAGAATGGATCTGTTACCAAAGAGTATGTTGAATGTTAAGCACAGTACAGATAACAATAAACTGTTGAAATAATATGGAAAAATTGTTTCCAAAATCTGAGCTATAGAAGGAATCACAAGCCAGACTTTTACTCTCTAACTCAATTATTAAAAAAAATGTTCAAATAAAAGATGTTTCTTACTAAGTCTGTTCACCAAACAAATATCTAGAAATTGGTTTTTGCATGATTTTTTTTAATGGATGTGTTCTGTCAGTTTGTTTTCCATTCATGACCATGTGCTGTTTTCCTCCAAGTTCCACAGAAATAAAAATTTTAAAAGATTTTTAAGGAACAATATTTGTGTTTTGAAAAAGCTCAAGCACAGCTTTAAAATGAGATTTATTTTTTTTTATAGTTGTAATTAAGTTGGAGATTACGATCCCAGGAAGGATTGCCATTATGCAACCTGACCTCGAAATATAACTACTAATGCCAATCCTATTTCACTGGATTCAATTTTAAAGGTATCCATGAATTTTTTGATGGAATGGATGAGATTACAACATGAAGATACAAGGGTTTGATTCTATCAAAAGCTTGGCTAGGTTTTTTGAGTTAAATGAAAAATAAAAAAGAAGTAGCTTCATATTTCTTGACTTAAAGGGGACAATGCTTGACAGCAAGACATTAAGTAATAAATGCACATCTCAATTATGTACCTTTACAAAGCACAGATCTAAAAGGATAGATTCTAAAAGCAGTAGAAGGCACATCCTTGAGAAGAGGTCGAAACTGTGCCACCTATCTAAGCATCAGAGCTGGATGCCACAGGACAATAAAAGGTAGTCTTGGCAAACCCATATCAATCACAAGCACAGTGCTCTCACACTTGTCTTTCTTCAGACAGGATATCAGTTTCCATCACTCCTGTGAAAAACTGTGACCTCCAAATACCATCAAGACACTGAACACGATGAAAACTCCAAGGACCGAAGGGGAAATGACTGGGTCACTACCTCAGCACCCACAGCTCATGGAGAGGCTTCTCCGAGCTGCCACAGCACGTTCCACCCGTGTGCCAAAAGCAGCAGTGCCTACCTGAGTAACATGACAAGGTCTGCGTCGCTCGACAAACGCACCAACCCAGGTGTTCCCTCAGTCCGGATGAACTGGATCTTCTCCCTGAGGAAGCAAAAAAAGGCTTCCAAAATACCATTTGAAATAAGGCATCAATGTACACCACCGCAACAAGAAAAAGTACAGAATGTATCAGAAACCTCCGAGTTATGCTTTTCCCTATTTTTTTCCCCTGCCACACCATGTCCATGTGAGCAGTAAAACATTAAAATCAAAAAGCTAGTTTGTTCTGAGAAACGATTCTCTTCTTGCCCTCATCTCTTCAATTCTCAGGCTGATTCCGGTAGTACAGTCATCCAAGCAGTAAAAAAAATAACAAAAATAAGAGAAATCAATCCTTCAAGTTCACACCAGCCATGTCTCCCTGCAGGAGGACATTTCTATTGTGAAAGTGAACTGTTTAAAGAGGTCCTGTCTCTTCTGAACCTTTGTACAAATGCAAGCCATACATTACAATGCATACTTATACTGTGGGGTTCATACCACACTGCATTTAAGGTGTCTTGCAGAAAAAAACCCTGTATTTCTCCCCTCTCTCCCCCCCAAGCACACATCCTTCCTGCTAGACCCAGTTTTCTCACTATTGTAAAACCTTAATTCTGAGCATCCTAAATTCTGAGCATGGTAACACAGAGAATTTTAGAGTCTGTTTCCTGTTCTTTTTCTCTGCAGAGCTTTTTCCTGCATTCTGAAATACAAGTACATCCACTTATTTTCTCTTGATCAGTGGAAGGTATATCATGGTACAGTAGAGATAAATTCTAATTTGGCTTTACTCTTCTGGAGGAAAAGAAAACAAAAAACAAACCTGTACCTGTAGTAACACCTGTCCCAAATCCAAAGGAGAAAACCCCCAAACAAAAGTGCAGTAAAGAACTCTCCCCAAGAACAGCAGCACTGGCTCAGCTCAGAGGTCTGTCTATCCCACCACACTATTACTAACAGTGACAAGAAGGTCCAAAACACTCCATGCATTCTGCACTGTAATCCAGCTGCTGGCAGCTGTACACAGTTCAACTGGAGTGTCAATTTCTGGAACACACCATTTCATACAGGGGCACTTACAACAAAAGAATCAAACTAAATTTCTTGCCATGTCTCTATAAAATCATGGTGCATAAGGACATTCTCCAACACGTGTTCCCTGGTAACTTGCACTACATTTACAGCATATTTGAGGGTGAAAAGAGGACACAGCCAGACGGAGCCCAGACCCCTGGTCCTTGCTTGCCAGGGTGGCAGTTGTGTCTGCAGGGAGACCACGTAATTCACTGTCTGTGTATGAAAAGAGGTGCTGAAAGCCAAGCACCTGCTTAGGCAGCACTGTGGCTGTGGCCAGTCAGGATGGGCCCAGGCTGGAAGCCCCTCAGTTCCAGGAGCACAGTGCTGAGCCACAGCCAGCACATGCTGCCCACCTGCGAGCACAGCCCCAGAGTGCCCAGGGCAGGAATGGCTGCACACTCCCAGAACCTACTCCAATCTACATCAGTGCCCAAATGGCAAGGTTTGAGGAAATAAACAGTGGATTACAAGGCAGATCTTAGCATTTAGTTGGCAGCAACACCTGGAGCCAGAAGGACGTTTTCTGGGTTGACTAATATATGCAGCCCTCCAAATGAATGCAATCTATGACTTTCCTGGGGTTACCAGTGAGAGTTGTGATTTCAGTGATTTTTTTTTTCAATATATGCCCTTTACCTTCTGTTAAGACATAAATTATGTTTAACGTATAGCAGGTGCCTTTGCCTGAAGCCTTTTACATTGTTTAACAGCTTCTCAGTCTTACCTGCAGTGGCTTGCAAGCAGATTTGATCTTGGCTACGTGCCTAATAACTATGATAAGTATAATGTTCTCACCCCACCATAAAACCTCTGAACAACAATTTTTTATATCTAGTATACTTTAGTTGTATATTTTAATAGACCCTCAACTTCTCCTCCCATCTCTTCATTCTTTTTAGGAATGAGGAATTATTTTAGACAGAAAATGTCAAGAGATCTTTTCAAATTATATCTGTTCTCTTCCACTGGCCAAAAAATTATTTTCCTCCTCACCTACGTAATAATTACAATAACACTAAGAATAGTATTTTATATAATTATCATTCCACTTCAATTGCACAGAGGTCCTCAAAGGAAGAGATTACTGACAGTTGTACTAATCACTATACTAAAAAAAAAATATTACACAAGAATTCATAGCATGGGATTTCACTTAGGTCTTAGTTCATCAAATGTTACAGCAATGTCCATTTAGTTTAGTCTCACGATATGTCAAACAGACATGGGTTGCAGTGACTTGTTAAATCAGGGTCTTAAAAGACTAACTAGGAAAAATGAAGCTGGGATCTTTATAAAGAGGTTCAAAATGTAGAAGGTTCAGCTGTAGAAGAGTACAGGAGAGGTAAAATAGAAGATACTGTACCTTAAGCAAATATACTGACTTAAACACTAAGACTAGAATGGAACCAGTCAGCTTAACAGAGTGGCTTCTCTGACCAATCCCATTTAATGTAAAATAAGACTATGGATGAATCTGTAATCAGCAAGATTCTGTTAGAAGCAAAATTTGATAATACCAACAAGTCTTGTGAACAATCTGAATTCTAATTTCTTAAAAAAACCCACAACATGCATGAAGAAAATAATACTGATTGCCATCAAAGTAAAGGAAACCAAGCACCCTGGGGAAAGGAAAACAAAATAATAAAACTACTAATAATCCAAAACTGTGTACTATTTCCCAATGGATGAGTTTGCTCACATTTCAAACCAAGCCTGGTGGGACAAACTTGCCTGTAGTGATATGGGTACAACATAGGAACTGTTTTGACATGCTGAGAACTGCAGATTTTTGTTTTCCTTTTCTCTGTATTTTCCAGAAAACATCTATTCTACTAATATGCCATTTCAGGTTGTCAGCCAGGGTTTCTTTAGAGGGCAAAACAAATCTTTAACACTGAAGCTGCATTACAAAACTTGTTACACAACATTTTAGGAAACTGCAAAAGAGGGCAGCCTGTTGAATTTTGGGAACTTGCAGGACATGGAAGAAAAGGGATCAATAAGTAACACTAAGAATGGAAAAAAATGAAACTCAGGGCTGGCTGCCATGCCAGGCAGCATGGACAGGCATTTGGAACTGCACTGGCAGCTCTCTGCACAGGACAGACTGCCACCATCAAACCAACACTTTTTAAATTTAGGGTCCAAGGAAGAATCAGCACATTCATTTCAGTCCTGGTCACTAATATCCAAGCTGTCAGTGATTGCATTTCCAAGTCTAGACATGCAAAGGAGTTATAACAACCACACAATGAGCAGCCATCCTTCCTTAGATATCTCGGACTATGCAAAAATCTGTAGACGCTCATTTTGTAAATTTTGGAAAGACACCAAAAATTTTGATTGATATAGAATTACCTCCAGCGTCATGAGGTCAGGGCAGCCTTTCTATAAATGTGCTTTGAGAAGATAAGGACAAAACCAAATGCCATTGTGCCTCATGCTCCCAGCTGTATACATAGCCAAACAAATGGGCACATTTGCTATGCCATCCAGCTGTCTTGGCACATTTTGAAGACAACAGCAAATCCCTTATGCCAGTTATTCCAACTATTTTCTTGTAGGTACATTTATTTGATAATAACACATTACCTCTATTCTCCTAAACCTTATTACACAGCATTACATAGAGATACAAGAAGTAACTACTTCCCACAGCTTTATGATATGTTCAAATATGTCAGAAGTCTAGAATCTGTTATGTTCCACTGCTAATTGTAAGGCAAGTAATTAATTGTAATTAGCATTTTCTACTGAAAGGGGAATAGTGGACTTCGCTCATTTTCTTACCTGAGTGAATGATTCCTGGTAAGATCTGGTTGACGCTCTTGTAGAATTTCAAAGATATTGGGCTGCCGCAAAAACGCAACAATCTTGTCATTGTAAGCTGAAAGCATCAACAAAAAATATCATGCTGAAGCGAGGAGATACCAAAACTAAGGATGTCATTCCTTCTGCGTTTTTAACAATAATGACAGCAGACTTCACAGTTTTAAGTTTAGTAGTATTGTGTTAATACCTTTTTATGTAAGGCTACTGATCCTACTGTCATTTAAGGAACACATTTCTTCATTATGAACCAAATCTCACTGGGACATATCCTTTCCACTGTTAACAGCTATGACTCTGCTAGCAATTTCTGTTATATTTAATCACTCGCACTCTTAGCTAAGGTCAAACCAGACTATTTTTTGCTAGAATAAAATTGCAGGAGCCTTGGTTTTCACAGCACTGAAATCTATCCTCAAACATTAAACAGTCATTGGAAACACCCATATCAAATCCTCCCTAATGGCTGAGCCTGCAGAGCATGCACACCATGTCCATGGCAAGGAGAAGGATTTAAATGAGCAGAGATTTTCAAGTAAACATGCCACAGTACAAAGAGCCAGTTACAGTCAATCGGATTAATTTATCTTGATTTAGCACAATGTGACAGCTGCTAGATTTAATAAGCTAAATTCTGTATGTGGTGCCATAGAAGTCAGTAACTTTGTGTGTGTGTAACTGAGAACAGAAGTTAAGCTAATGACTAAATCCAAGCTGATTAAGACTTTCTGGAATCCTGCCAAAATAGATGCTCAGAAGTTAAAAAAAAAAAAAATCACTGGGAATACATGAAGTCCAATTAGGACCCAGTTTGACTCACTGGCTTCGACTCATCCTGTCAGCATACAGAGTAAGTGATCTGGGAAAGTAGAATACATCAGCTATTTGGTTCTGCACAGTTTCTGTCCTGAAGTTTGCAACCGAACGAGGGGAAATGCTGAGGACAGAAGAATGGCAACAAATGGTACCTCCTACCCTCCCCCTCCCAAATGACAAGCCCAGCAGTGCACAGTGACGTGACACCCTCAGTCCCAGAGGACTTCTCCGAAAAGAGGCCGCGTGGTGACGTACCCACTGGAACCACATCCTGGTACTGAGCTCTGCTGACTGTATTAAATGTGCTAGACGGTCTTGGCAGAACTGGAGGCCCTGCATGCCGGGAGTCCTCTCCGACCTGCAAATGTGCAAGCGACCACAGTGAGTGTCTCTGAGCCACCATGTGTCCGCGGGGACATAAAAGCGATAATTTATGTGGTTTAAAACCAAGCACCTACGTAAAGGATTTGCTTCCTCACTATCCCCAGTAACCGCTGCAGCAGGAAGCAGCTGTGATGTATTACAGTTATTAGTAAAACTTTATTTAGTATTGATTTATTTTTTTAGACCATTAATAGAAAGAATCAAATGATGCAAAGTTTATTGCTATTTTTAAATAGTCCCGTTCTGTAAACAGACAGAAAAAAAAATTAAAACTGGGATTCCTTCAGAAGTTCTTTTGTAATTCATGGACAACTTTATCTACATGAAATGTTCTGGAAATCAAATTCTGCTCCTTCATTAGCACCTCTGTCACCTCTGTGCATGAATGAAATATCCTTAAATTTGAAGTGAAAACAACCAAGAGGATAAAGAAGTGAGTTCGCATTCAGGAAGGCAAACAAATTCAAAACTGGTAAAATATGGTTCCTAGAATCATTCAGTAAAACTTATGATTTTTTTGTACTCACCTTCTGGGATTAAAAAATGTTGTATTTGACCATTTTCCAGGGTAGAACCACAATATGAATTTGTTGTTAGGAGAATTTGTGATGTCAGGGCAACTGCTGCAGTTTACTGTGTGATGAGGTTTCAGTCATTTCTACAGAGTCAGTGTTTGGTATTTTATCTATATAAAACATTTGGTCAAGCTCTTTTTCATCCTGCTGGACCTTTATGTTTACTTCTCAGTTTATCTGCCTACATGTAATAGTTAGCATTTAAACTACACCTCCAAGCTTCAAAGATCTCTGAAACATCAAACCGCAAAAGATCAAATAATTATAAAGGTTGATTTTAAATCGAGTCTCAAATCACGAAGAAGCAAAAGTCCTGAGATACCTCCCAAGACCTCTGTGCTCTCTGATAATTCTTTTTCAGAAAAAAAATGAAAAATTGTTTCCTGTTAGGCAATGTGCTGGAAAAGGAATGCCATTAT
Source organism: Campylorhamphus procurvoides (assembly GCA_013396655.1). Taxonomy (NCBI): domain Eukaryota; kingdom Metazoa; phylum Chordata; class Aves; order Passeriformes; family Dendrocolaptidae; genus Campylorhamphus; species Campylorhamphus procurvoides. Next base: position 1,143,717 of record WBMV01003263.1, on the reverse strand, counting down.
TATTAGCTCCAGCTTCACAATGCAGCTCAGCTTTAGCTAAAAAGGCATTCCTTACACTGGTTCATGTTTACTTTAGAGCATCTCCCTGTAAAAACTGGGTCATTGACTTCACAACATCAAAGTTCATGGCAAGGCAAATCCAAAGAAAGCATTTTGATAATTTTTTCTCATTAACTATTCATCTTTTGCAATACTGTATAGTTCCTTTATGTGATAGTTTAAAAATAGGAAAAATATGCAAATACGCAATACTTAAGTCATAAGCGCAAAGGAAAAACTGGTGTTCAGATTCATACATATGCATACAAAAAGAACATCATTGCATCAATAATCCCACAATGGCAATACTGTATTGAATTGCTACGTTTGACATTTCTATCTGTAATTATACCTCCATTCAAGTTACAATTGTAACAATGTCAAGGAAATGCTTCTGTAATTGCATGTAGAAATATGGCTTAAGGAATTTCACGTATCTAGATGGAGTGGGAAATTTGACTGGTAATCAGCATTATGGATATGCAACATATATGATGATTTTCTATAGGATAAACTACACTTATTTTGCATTGACAACTTCAGCAGGATGGTTGGCAGATTTCAGTACATACTGGGTAAAGTTAAGGAAAAAAAATAATTTCTGCCCTGTCACAAATCAATCCCAACAGAAATACTTGCTTTACCCTACTGAAGATCTAAATAGCTATACAGGAAGACACTTCCAGCTTCTTTGCTGGGGTGGGAGGTGACTAAACCCTGTTCACACAGGAGGGTAAGGCACCCGCTGCAGCTCAGGAGAAGCCTTGTTAGGAAAGTGGCAGAGAAGATTCACGTCTGCTCTGAAACAGACGTCTGGCAGAACTTCATCTGCCACAAGACTGAGCTATAAAAAGGATAAATCAGAGCATTCCTCTTGCCATTCTGAATTTTATTATCTTTAATTCCTGGCATGGAATAGCCCTCCCCTGAAAAGACAACTTACAGCCAACAGTAGAGAGGTTAAATAAAGTACAGCTGAAGTCCAAGCCTTTGTAGATACACAAGATCACAAATAAAAAGTGAAAACAAAAATATGGATACTGCTGTTGAAAATGGTCCCCAGTGAGATATCTACAAAAGCATTTTCTGTGTATTTCTGATCAGAAAGCAGAAATGCAAATGCATACAGCAGTCTGATAAGCCTGTATTTAGTAAGATTATTTTATACTTTTTTTGAAAGTTGCACAGCTAGATGTATAGTCACACAGACATCTTCCTCCCCCCACATACCTCTTTATTTGTAGAGTTGCTTATCAACATAATTGGCAGACACCGTGTCAGACAACAATACATATTTTGTCAGTGAAAGACAGGATACAGGTACTGATAATCTGTAATCAGATGCTCTCCTGTGGTTAAATGGGGTTACTGCGAATTAAATTTTGATATTTTTTCCTCTGGATTCATACATTTTAAAAGCAGCAGTGGCTGGCAAATAAAAGAACAGGTCTTTACAGACTGTACACTAACACTAACAGAAGAATCACAACATGGAAGTGGGAATGGAATGGTGTGAAAAAGGGTGCTCTTATAAGCCTGGTGGTTTCCAAAGAGAAGGCACAGCTGGCACTCACCTCCCCAGCACTGTGGCTGCGCTGCCGGGTTAAGTGCTGCCGATGGACTAACGCACTGGTGGGCCTGCTGCTCTGCAAGGGCAGCCGGGGGTCGATGAACGTCGTGGTGCGGGAATTGTGGTCAACAAAGAAAGCCTGGAGAGGGCGAAAGAGAACAGAATTTATAGCCAATACTTTTTCTTCTTAAATTATGTCTGAATTTAATGCCTGTTCCGGATCCAGGTTTCACTCGCTCATGTGAGGCTTTGGAAAACCTTCCTCGTGTTATTGGGGTTTGCATTTCCCTTCAGCAGAAGGAGGATAACAGTTTTCCACCTCACTTGAAGGGATTAAGTGTTTAATGCCTTACTTCATTCAAGTCTATAAGTCCTTTGAAATTCTCATCTGCCAAGCATCAGAAGTAGGAATCTTTATTACAACTGCCAAGAAGAGAAGACTTGAATGTTTAATAAAAGTAATCCTGGTGTATTCTCTCTTTCATTTGCTTACAAGCATCTAAAAAGATGTCATTAAGTGGCAAACCCATTCCCTTTTATGAAGTATTTACCATATAATTATGAATACAATTGAGTGTATATATGTCAAGTGTATGCTTGCATCCTGTAATGAACTATGATTACAGGACAACAAACATTTTTGCCATCTTCCTGACACAACTACTCTAAGTTCATTAACCTTTTCTTTAAAAAAATTAAAACCAAATAAACCCTAAAGCACCACCCCAAACAAAACAAAGACCCCTCAAAACTAATAGTAAAAGTCAAGCAAGGACACTAAGATGATGGCAACAAAAATATTTACATCAGACAATTGATGACATATTGGCCAGTCAACCAGTTGCTGAAAACAAGGTCACAAGAACATGTAGCCTGTAAAACAGAAACCTCCTACAATTCTGTACAACTTGAACCAAAAAGATTTTTAAGCCCTGAAATTTAAACTTCTTGCAGTGTTAGCACTGTACTTGGAAACCAGCACTGTTCTATTTCAACAAACTGTGTTTTCAGACAGAATGCTGGAAAACATGTAGAAGTGGCGAAAAAAGATCCTGGTTTTGAGCAGGAGAATTACAGGAAAGTGACATCTGGTTTGAGGAATCCAAGAATCTGGACCAGCAGAGAGGTGGTCAGGGACCGCAGGAGCCATTTCTGTGTTTGGCTACTGGTGAGGTACCTCAACCACAGTTTCACAAGCAATTTAGTCCTGCGCTGTCAGCAAAAGAAGAATTCTCATCTCCCCCACTCCTGACCACTTGTTTCATCCCTTGTGTGCCCTTCCTGCCTTGTGCTGGCACAAGTGTTTGTGTGGCCATGCAGTGAACTCAGCTGGGGAGCTGATCTGGGCTAAAATTACTCTCTCTTTGTCCCTCTCCCTGCTGGCTCCTCTAACCTCAGTCAGCTCACCAGGGGTGAGAGCAGAGCAGAACCAGCTCTTCTGGCAGCAACATCAGCTTATAGTATTCATGAAATCATTGCTTCAGACTGCTTGGTATAGCCAGACCAGAGAAATTCTTCTGACTGCTGTGAAGGTAGGTAGAAAAACCAGTGTGTCACGCTATACAGCAACTAAATGCCATTATGGATTGTGGTGGGAGAAAATGGTCATACTTCCGTTTCTCAAGGGAGGAAAAGCAGTTGCAAAACCCTAAAAATGCTCCAGAAGAGAAACAAGTCTCCTACAGCCCTAACAGCAATCACCTGTAATACCCACTTACAAGCAAGGAATCACAACACCTGAGCAGTAAGGAAGAACTCTGTTCTGCCCATCTGACACAGTCACAGATATGCAAGTGAAACCAACTGTTTTCACAGTTCAAGCACTATAAAGCATGGTCAATAAATGCAATTTTAATTGCAACATTTGAGCCTGATGCAGGACTTTTTTACCTTGATAAGCAATGATGTCACCTGCAGTGCCACGCTAATCACTAATTCACTAATCACACAGATTAGTGAATATGAAACCAGTGGAGAAGCAGAATGAAAACCATTACAAAATTTATGTTTGGGGCCTGGAAAATGACTGAGACATCTGGAACATACCCAGTCTTTCTAAAAATTTTGCTCCTTATTGATAAGTTTATTTACCTTACTAGCAAGTTGTACAGGATCTGAGTTTCTTTAGTAGCCTTCTTGCAACTCTTTTACCTAGTCTGTCTATGTGTATTTATGAGTGAAGAACTTTCATCAAAACAAAGGTTGATTTCATTAAGTCAAAATCACTTAAAAAAGAATCTGATTCATAGAAGAAGGTACCACCTAGAGTCACACTACACAGTCCCCTGAGTTAATGCAGTACTCTAGTATTGCATGCAGTCTTCCTTACCATCATATTTAAATAACTCAGTTTGAACATGAAGTTAAAGGCAATCATGTCTTATTAAATATGAATGGTTGCAGGCCAGCTTGTAGCAGCCTACTTTAAAATAAAGCATAAATTACAATTTGAAGCTTCAGTGAAGATAACCATTGGAGTTTCAAGGCTTTGGGCTAATCTGGACACTGACACACAGCTCAAAATACAGTGTGGCTCACAGTCTCCTTTCAGAAAAATTCCTCTCATAACTCCTGCCTAGCTAGAATCCATAAATCTACAATGCTTGAAGAGGCTGACATAAGAGAGGTAGAGCCAAAACTATATTTAGCCCATTAAACATGAATAGTTGCCCTAGATATGCTTCCCATTAAAGTCTATGAAGCTTGCTAAAATACCTTATCTTCCTATTGAAGACATCAGTAACCAATTACTATGGATTCTTTAACTGTAGAAAGAAAAAACAGAAGCATCCTCCAATAACTTCTTACGTATTTGCACATCTTGCAGAGATCTAATTAAAAACTACATACACTTGCATCTGGCTTTAAACTATGAGCATGTGCTTACACATATTGCAGAAATGCACTGGGATCCTAATCTGTGCAGTGCCTGTGTGTGCATACAGATGCAGCAAGGCAGAATTTCCAAGTTACCAGACTGAGTTCAGCCCAGGGACCTATCTAGCCTATGCAATGCTTCCTGCTACCACCTCCTTCAATGGCCTTCTACCTCCCTGTAGTCAGTGACTGATGAAGGTTCATCCATAATGCCCATCAGACACTACCTTCTAGTCACACCAGACCTTTTAGGGATAACTGCATCCTAAGAATACACAGAGCACTGCAGAGTGGGCAACTGGGCTTTTCTGTGCAGCTCTGAAGGGAGTTCAGAGGTGGGCAGTCCCCAGCTGACCTTGGAAAGCAAAGAGGACAAGGAACCAGGACCACACTGACTCGGGGAAGTGAAAACTCTACTAACCAGCACGGCACAAGAGACAGAGCAATCACTGTGCCTTCCTTGTGAGCAAGAGCACCAAGCCTCTTACTGTGATACACTTGAGAAAATAAAGGAAAACCTCATCTCAACAGGAAAGAGTAGGCAGGGAAAAGAAAGATAATTATATATTGTGGTATGGCTAATTTCTACTTGCTTCCCTTTATGTTTATGCTTTAATAAGGGCAGGTCCAGTTTCAGTTTGGTCTCACCAAGTACTGGTCTCCCCATGTATTGGCCATCATGTCTGGAGTGCTGAATAGGCTTTTCTACCAGCCACAAGTGGTAATCGTGACAAAGACAATTCAACATAATGAAAATGAAAATGACCAATGCTGAGCCTAATGCAAAGTGAAGAAATCCCAGTGTGAATTCATTCAGTGTTTCCCCTTGCTGATCAGTGTTGTGGTAGCACTGTTATTACCAAATGCCACACCAGAAATCCAAAGGTCTAAATCTCTCTACGAAGAACATATTAAAGAAAACTGAAAATTGCTGTAATCTTCAGGAGAAACCTGGCCTCTGAAGAACTGAACAGAATGAGAATGACTTAAACCAGAAAACAGTGAGGCGAAGAATAACTTCAGTGTAATTGCACATTCCCAATTGTGTCCCTAATGAAAAAACAAAGTGATATCCAGAGGGTTTTTTAAAAAAAAAAAAACAAAAAAAAAACAAACAAACCAACCAAAAACCAAGCACTTCTTCTACCATTCAGTTTAGAATCTGTCTGTAATCTTTCCCAGCACCAAGATCATTAAATATAGGGACCCTCACAGCTAACTGTACCAAGAGTGATAAACGTAAGAACCAAGAAGTTTTATATGCCAGTAGTCTTAACTGGAACTTCTCACATGAACTGATAAACCTTACCACTTGCTTATATGTTAATCACAATCTATTTTAACCCTCCTATTCTCTGCAAAAAAATATAACATTCTAGATTTTGAGGATGCACTAGCTTAGAGTTACACTAAAATTATGTTGCTACTATAAAACAGACTGTTCTTTGATTTTGAAACATTTTTTTTAGAAATTGAGACTGGATACCTGTTTAAAAATAAAGCAGTGAGACTTGAACTACTTAAGATCCCTAACCCCTATTAATGAAACTTACTACCACCCATTTTATCTCAAGCTGCTGAATATAAGCCCCACTCAGCCTGCCCCAGGTACCTTGCCCTGATGGTCATGTTTCATTTCCCAGCCCCTGGGCAGCTCCAGCTGTTTGTTGGCAAACATGTTGAGGAAGCCCACCAGGTCCCGGTTATGCTGGTAGCGCTCGAAATGGTGGGTGTCCCGCCGGACTTTGGTGATCATGTGCTTCAAACACGTGTTATTTGTAAACATGCGGTAGGCACTCTGAAAGACAAAAAACAATAGGAAATATTTTTAAAAGGTGACCCTTCCCTTACCATAAAAACAACCCTTCACTGTAAATAAATCATCTAATCATCTGTGAAACCTTAACAAATTATCTCCAGCTAAACCACAACAGTATGAAAAACAGTGGCTCTCTTTCTGAGGTTTTGGGAGAAGTGTTTAATGTTTCTTATTTCAATTAAGATACACAAAATTATAAAACTGACTCACTTCAGTGGAGCGTGAAATACATTAGAGATTGCATTAACCACACTTGTCCCTGGAGCTGTGAAGAATCCTTTAACACTGAAATTGCTCTAAAAGCAATTACTTATTCATAAATACTTTCCAGTTTCTGGAATAGTGAGTCAAATGTACCACAGAATACAGCAATAAAGCTGGCAAGGTTTTCTGCAGGACAGTGATACATGAGCTTGCGAAACTTATCACAAATCTACATAAATATTTTTCCCACCTATTGATTTTTCACAACAATACTTCTGTCACTGCATGTCCATGTGTGATTTATGGCATAAAATTAAAATAGAATAAAATAAAAGAGGAGCACTGAGAAATAGGCAAAACTTCAAATAAAATGGATAAAATAAACAGCTAACACCTTTCTCTCCAAAAAACCTAGCCAATATGATACCAGGCCTTTCTTTTGGGATTAGCAGTGGACAGAAGCCAAGACACATGCCCTCCTAAATCAGTCTGTACCCCAACACTTCTATTCCCTAACCAGAGGTCTCATCTACCTCTGTCCTATTTCATATATTCAAGATAAAGCTATGCAAGATAAGCAGAATTATTAATATACAGATAAGCATAAATATAGAACAAAACCAAACTAACACTGACCAGTCATTTAAAAAACACTGAATTATTGACAAGTGTGCTTGCAGACAAGAACTTATTCCTTCCATTACTTCTGTTTATACTACAAATCCCACAAAGAAACACTGGGAGGAAGGGGAGAATATATATATATAAAAAAGCAATAAAGAACAGACAAAAAAGGGAAAGGAAAACATATTACAATGCTCTTAGTTCAGTGTGATCTCTAATATATTTTGATATAAACCAATCCATTGGGGAGAAACAAATCATCCCATAAGCAGCAAATTCATTCTCAGAATTGTGTCTCACCCTCTGCAAAGCATGGTAAGAAAGCTATTGCTTCAATAAACAAATGAATTTTGTATCATGAGAACTATGACGAATTGAGTGAAAAATAAAAATGGCTATAATTCAGGGCTAGGATGGCTCTGATAGCCCAACAATTGAAAGGAATGAATATGAATGAATTTATCCAGCCCCACTATGTACTACCCATATCTTATCATCAAACACCGAGCAATATCTTTGTACATAAAACAACTGCATTTATAAGCACATCTTTATGAAAGGCTTTCAGCTGTAGCCACCATACTCACAGGGTTAGAATGCAGCACTGTAAAGAACTCTGGGCTGATAAGGAATTTCACAGGGGGAGACTGGAGCAATAAAGTAAGTCTGGATCTGGAGGTAGAGTGAGGCAGCACATTCTCTCTTCGAAAATCTAACAGCAAAGAAAACAACAAAGACTTCCAGCAATTATTACCAAAGCATCACTGCAAACAACTACGTTGATTTGAATCACACAAGCAAGAAAAGCACTAAGAATACACCTCTCTCAGATTTATTGAGTATTCTCCATGTAAGTGCACCTGAATTTCTTCTAACATAGCACTGAAGTTTCTGAAAATATTACCATTTTAGTTTAGCAGCTTGTACTTGCTGCTTTTGGTGAACAATCATTTTTTAAAAAAAATAATCGCATCCACTTATTTGGGTTACCAATTATGTGCCCATATATAAGATGCACACGCCACCTCTGCATTGCTATAGTGTGGTTATGTGCAGGGAAGTTATCTTTTAAATGCTAACTAATGGATACATAAATCATTGCACACTTAAAAATGTTTCATCCCTTCTCTAAAAAAAAAATAAAAAGAAAAGAAAACAATAAATCACTGCCTTTGGCACAGCCCAATCCTGATACAGTATTTAAGCAGCTTATGTAAGTAAGAAGCAGGTTGCCAAGGAAGTACCTTTCAAGGTTCAACTTCCAGTAAACATTTGTGTCTTCTCCTAGCAACTGCAGAAGTGCACTGATTAATCTACAGCACCAGGAATTGAAAAAATATTATGAATGATGTTTGCTACAATGTCAGAACTGTTCCCCCCAATTATCTTTGAAACAGGATATTTGGATGCATATTTTGATGTGCATTTTTAAGTTCAGACTGGGTCTGCAGTGATTTTACAGTAAAATGTGTGCAGCCACCTACATGGCACAGATTCTTTCTTTTACACATTGCAGTATTTGCACACTTTTCCATCAAATGAACATTAATCACGTACAACACAGTTATCATAGATAAAAAAAGATCGTAACCCACAAAGAGGTAGTGAATGAGATTCAAAAATGAGGGAAAAGTAAGAAACTACAAAAGAATAGGAAAACAATAGAGTAAAACTAAATATGGATAGGTAAACTTTATGGGAAAACAGGGAATGGGCAAAATAAAGATGCTCATTCTAAGCATTAGATGAAGCCAGAAAGTAGAGGGGTAGGTAATATAAATGAAAAAGAGGATTTTTAGAGACACTTCTTAAACAACAGACCTCAAGCTCTCCCACATGAGGCATGTCAGTGGAGCGCACAAAGGATTCTGAGACTATGCCTGAATACTTAGGCTGGGAACGTCTTCCAGGGCTGCACTGTGGCTCCGTGGCAGCTCTGTACTGGTACAGAACTTGGGTGTACACCACTCAGCTCTCACACCCTGGGAGATGCTGTGACACACTGCAGAGAGATCCTCTGCCATAGTCTGGGTAAGCTGGAAACCAGAACGGGTCACCAGGAGGGGTTTTATTGCAGTTTAGAGGGTGGTGAATTTGGTGTATGAAAAGCTTATTCAGGTGAACTTGCTGGATAGGGTTTGGCCTGAATTTGCCTTAAACTGATGTGTTTACAGCACAACAAACCATCTGGCTGCACTTGCACATGCACAGAGATAGAAAAGGAAAAGGCTACAACAGAAGCAAAGAATACAAGTAACAAAAAGGAGGACTTGGCTAAATCTCAAGTTCAACAATGACTTGAAACTCAGGAAAGGTTGACACTGCTTGCATATCAGATTAGTTCAGGAGGATTGTAAGAGAACATCAAGAGCACCTAGAGACAAAGCCAAAGCACATGACACAACACAACTACACGAGGAACTGGATGGGCAAGAAACTTTTATAAAAGTATTAGTAAATTATTAGCAGGAGGATGACCACAGAGAGAACTGCTGAAAGGAAAAGCTAGTAATAATGCTTAGAATTTACAAAAAAAAACCCCCTATTTTCATTCATAAAGCTAATATTGGCCACACAATCAGAAGAACACGGAAAAAAAATAAAATGGAACAGAGCTGCATTCTTAGGCTAGAATGGGTAAACAGCAGTTTAAAGACTGTGTGCAAAGTGAAGGTTTTCAAATCCTCCAGGCCTGGTGAAGTGCACTGCAGCAATCAGGAAAATTAGTGAAGCAATCACCAAGACATTGGTGATTCTTTCAGAGGTTCAAAGGAGTTCTCAGAAGGAAAGGGATAAATGTCACAAGAACGCATCACGTGATGTTTCACCAAGATCTACGTGGGGTTGGTCCTATTCATTACTTCTACTAATGACTGGATAGGGTGGACAGAACCTGCTCCACTTAGGAGCTGCTGCAGCACTTAGACAGCAGGATGGACAAAATTCAAAACCAGAGTGGCACATTAGAAAAGTGCAAAAGACCTGTAGAGTCTGCACAAACACCAGATGAAAAACAAGCGTCTGTGTCAAAGTTCTGCCCACAAGAATCTGGACTCAATTTTAAGAGCACAAGGATTGAACACTAGTGGTTAGTTTCAAACTATCAAAAAGAAAACTAATAATCATGCAGTAACATATAGGAAGTATTTTATGTAAGACAAGTGATATCTTCACAACCTCTTCAGTACAGCAGAGGTGTGGCTTTATTTGTTTTCCTGAAATATTCCTCAGAAGCTGAAGACCAACTCAAGACAATCCTGAGTAGGTCAACAAAATAAGGGAGACCTAAAAACACAAGTCACAAGGAAAGACTAGAAAGTAATGGATTTAAGGATATGTTATAAGAGAAACAATATGAGTAGACTGTCTAAAAATGCTAAAGTATATCCATCAGGTGGAGAACATGTTACAAGAACAAGTTATAGAGCTTTTGCCACATATGGTGTAGGTACAGCTCATCCTATCTACCTACAGCATGGAGATGAAGCCAATGACTGCTCAAAGTCCTTTCTAGTCCTATATTCTACTATTTGAAATAGCATTATCAAATTCAAAATACTTCTAAGCCAGACTACAATTTTTCACTGCAAATGTGCTGGGTTTTTTACCCAATGTGGCTGACAGAAAAATGCTCTGAATCTTACATTCATCTCTTCAGCATGTTGAACAGGCAGAGCCATAACCTTCAAAACTAGAGAACAATGAAAACAAATGGCTTCGTTTTCACCCAGACTTTTCAAAGCAGAAGTTAGGTTCTGCCCTGTGTCACCCTCACTAAATCAGCGATGAGATGAGCATTCTCTCCTTTAGAGAAGGCCAAAAAAATATTTGATTTCTTTTTAACCTGCATTAGAATGGTGAAAGTCAGCTTCCTCTGTAGCTCCATCCACTGCATTTGTATGCTCTTCAGGCCTTTCATTAGTCATTGTTCTTCGGATGCTCTGGTACCTAGGGTTGGAAAACTGGACATTATATATAGTACATGGTAACCATGACCCAATTTTGGCTCCAAGGGAGCCTGTCCATCTTTTCTGCCCAAGAGGTCAATATACAGATCTCTAATTTTTCCATTAACAGCCTTTTGTATTTCTGAAAACCATTATCAAATGTATTTTATTTAGGCACACAGCTTAAGATCAGAGGTGGAACACAAAAGTCATAGAAGCCCACATACAAAAAAAGAGCAACAGCCACATAAAAATAAACACATCAGACCAGCTGTGGTGGCAACTGTGACCTCGTGTCCACACCCAGCCTTGCAGTGGCCAGTGAGTTCTGCAAGCACACACAACCCACAACCCTCAGGGGTAATTCTTACCGGCGGTTCAGCTGTTCCATCTGCTGTATGGAATTTGACCTCTGCAGAATCTGGGGGGCTGGGGGGGCCGTGGGGCGCTGCCATGTCGTGGTCCTGTTCACGTGGTCCACGTAAAAAATCCGTCCGTGGCTGTCAATTCGAGCCTCCCAGTCTAAGCAGCAACAAAATACTGTAAACTATGGGGGGCTTGGGGTTCATTTATTTCTTTATTTTAGCTCTATCACTTCTGTAATCGACTCCATTGTTTCGAGTTCCTGTTTCTCTTTGACAGGATGATTTCAGCACAGCACCATCTTACTGAAAGGTGAAGAGAGACACCTTTTCCCTATTTTATCTCATAACTCAAATTCCCCACTGTAGGTAAGGTTCTGTGGAATCCATATCAAAAACATTCCTATTCCTGTCTCTATTTTATTTCCCACTAACCATTAACTATTCAAGAACAAAAAAAAACAAAAAAACCAAACACACAAAAAAACCAACAAAACATCCGGATACTTAGTAATTCTGGACTGAAGGAATGCAAGATCCAATCTCTGAGGCTTGTTCCTGCACAAAAATACCTGCGGGTAAGTACCAAAGACCTTGCAAAGCTTGACACCTCCCATTGTTTTTCCCCAGGTAACAGTAACTGTAATAAAATAGATGCCAGTCCTCTTCCTAGGTTTACATTTACATACGTTAAAGGTAACCAGACCTGCCAGAAAAAAAGGACTATTATAAAAAAGGAAGACACTGGGACCTTCCCCCAGCCACAGCAGAAACCAGGTGCATCGCAACACCTAGACCTTAGTCCATAGGCTTTTGGGGTCAGAAACACTATCTGCCTAATAACTGCTTATAAAATGAGCAAGAGACCAAGACACTGATCATAGCTGGGGCCACGTACTAATGATAATAAATTGTAGATATTAAAAAATAAGTACATATATGGAAATAGACATGCCTGCAGAAAATGTGCACACTATATAGCAAGTTGAAAAACAGTCTTCGAGAGCTCAGAAAGTTTCTTGATGAAACTTTCTATACTGCAAATCTAGGTGAAAACATCAGTCACTGCAATAACGTTTTAAAACCCAGTGGCAAGCAACCAATCCTAAATGACAGCCACTCCGTGAGGAAAGAGGGTTTAAAATGTCTTGACAGCAGAGAAGTAAATTCTACTACAATGTATTTAATAGTGACAGGCTTAAAACCTCAGCTTTGACACTGCCTGTGTGCTGTGCCTGTTGTGAGCTTCTGCACTGCACTGTGGGGGCTGAGCTGGCTCACAGGGGAGGAAAGGCAGCTTTCCAGATAAACTCACTGCGTCACCTCTGCACAAAAGCTGTCTAATTTCACTGGCCACAATGCAAATTACTCTGCTATCTTTAAGATGCATAACCAAAACAGCCTATTGGTGTTCACAGCACTTCCAGTGTGAACAGAGCTATGTATAAAAGGTATACAAGATATAACAAAATATACAACACATTTGCAAGCTATTTAAAAAAATAAATTCATTTATATCTCAAAAAAGCAAGCAAACATTTCAACATTTTCTGAAAAATGTTTTCATTCTTTTAAAAAGAAAAATTATTGAAGCAGATGTTCCTGTGCAAAGGTCCCATTTTTTTTTAAAAAGTAGTATCTGCTGATACTCAAAGTTTTCAACCAGAGTTTGTAAACAAAACAAAAGATCGAAGTATTCCAGGAAGAACAGAACTGTTCGTTGGGGAAAAACACCCAAACCAAAACAAAACAAAGAAACCTCAAACAGTTTAAATTTGTGAATTCATTACCCTTCTTAAATGTCAAACTCTAAACCACTGTATAATAAGTTGAGATTTTTCTTGTGGTGTTTATACCCAATTCTGACAGTCATCATTTCTGTACTATGGTCTTGCAGAAGAGAAGTATTTTTGCCTGAACTCAATTTCAAATACACAATTTTAAATGCTTGGGCAATGGTTTCCAAAGTAAAGTATCTGCATTAGTGTTTTGATGGACAAGGGTATCTTGTGTTAGATCACTGTGACTCAAATGTGTAACAAATAGCTTGCTGAATTGCAAAACTGTAATTCATCGAGGTTTCATGGTCAAGTTCTGTTAATTTTTTCCCAAGGAATTAAGGAATTGGAGCATATTGTTGCACAAATACAAGATAAATATTTAAATTCTTTCTCCTTCTTTAACTTAACCTATAAACAGCTGAAAGAAATCCACCTATTTTTCTCTTTTACTTTCAAATTCTGATAAAACAAATAGAATGCAACACAAATTACAAAGAAATTACAGTTCATAACTCAAAACTGTATTCTAAATGTTTTCTCTAATTTTTCAGTATTAAAATATTAAAACTGTTAAATACCTGAAAGCAAAGCTTTGGAGAAAAAAACTGGATCTAGGCAAAAATTAGTATTTAAGAGTTTATTCATACTAGCAAACCAATTATTTACATAGAGATTGCATTGGGCTTTGGCTGCAAAGGGCAATGGGTACATGCATGCCCATGCATAACTATGTAAAATCCCAGCAAAGTCAGAAATGGGAGAATACTACTCAGCCAAACCTTTTCCATTAACATTTTTATAGTTTTTCCATGTAGCTATTGTAATGTATAGTTTGCTTCTGAAACACAAAAAGCCATCTATGTATAAACTACAGAACTGTACCAGCTATCTCTGTGCATTGCTCATTTATTATGCTGATTGCTGACTCTTTATTTCCTGTAATGGTCTCTGCCTTTTCCAGTATGAAAAGAGATAAAAATGCAACTGAAATATGTGCCTCCCAGGCATAATTTTGTAAATGTTAATACTGGTATATTGAGGTTGCAGTTAATTAACTGCAGGATCTGCACACAGGACTAATTTGTTATAAGCCCTGATTATAACAGAAGCAGCAGGGAGCACAACCTTATCATCATCCTGGCTTTCCACACAGTCATAGCTCCACACTGCCTCAAAAAAAAAGAGCAAGGAAAATACAGACACCTTTCACATAATCTCCAGAGATTAAAGATGTTACGTATTTCTTTGTAAATCATTACCATACAAGAAGTATCCAGAGATTTCAGAGTGCTTGACACCTCCCAGTGCCTCATAAGGTGTATCACCTCACCTCCCTACCCTTGGGCACTGCATATCCAAAAAGGTAGCACGGTGCCTTCCTACTTCTCCACAAGGGACACTGAGCAAGTCTGTACACACCAGGTGGGATGATCGTTAACACATCCTGAGATGTGCACAATGCCTTTTACAATAACAACACTAGACTTAATCGGCATCGCTCCTCACTTCAAACTTCTCAGCTGCTCATTCCCAGTTCTCACATTTGAAAAAGAAATGCAGTGAGATCTCAGTAATGAAATCCAGGCAGCTTAACCCCCTGATTAAAGTGTGAAGAACCTCACTTGGTGGTAGAGCCTCATCCACTCTCTGGTACCGGCTGACATCCTGACGTACCGAAGGCAGAGACCTCAAGGGCTGATGGCCATTGGCGGGAGAACCTGGAATCAAAACACCCACAAACCATTGTTCAGTCAGTGTGGGGAAGCCCTAGAGTTGCCTCTAAACACTGCAAGATACATTAAAGCTTCTACAGGTCTCTGATATTTTAGGGTATATCTAACAGTCGTCTATTCTTGGGGCCAAAATGTGTTGACAGTTCTAGACAAGTGATTTCTCTGGGATGCGCTGCAGTTCTGGTCCTGAAAATGTCACCTCTGGGATGTGCTGCATCAGGCTGTGAGCAGCAGAATCCAGGGCACAGGAACAGCTTGCACCTGAGCCATACCCCAGCTCAAAGCTCCACATGGCCCCCTCGGAAACCTTGCTTAAGAGTGGGAGGTGACACTGTCCATTGACCTCCCTTGCTGCAGCCACGCTGCTCTGCAAAATATGATGCAATCTGGCTAATAAATAGAAATATCTAGATAGATATCTAGAAAATGCTGTAAAGTACTGACAGTATTTGAAATAAACATGAAAAGTTTTACTTCCAAATCAACAAGCTATTTATGAACAGAAGAATCCCAAAACTCTTGATATGTTAATGAAAAAGACAGATTCAGAAACTCACTTGATTAGATACACTTCAATCCCTAAAGAAACTGAACAGATAATCCATTGTTAAATGCACTTGAAAACAATCCATTAGGGACACATTTCTACTTCCCGCAATTTTAGTGAGACAGAAAATTCTCAGTTGTTAAAGTAATTTTAAAATCAGTAAGAGTTTTACAATGTTAACTTGGGTAGCACATTCCTCTGCTCCCAAGGTTCCAGTGTGCTCAATGTGTCTATTTCGAAAAGGAACTGGGAAAGGGAAGACAAACAGCCTGAACTGTGAACAGAAAGCAATGCTTTTTCTTTTCCCCTTTCTTTTGATTACCCTTCTGTTTTAATGCTAATATATAAACACTCCCAAGAAAAGAGCCCAATATAAATTCTAATTTGCATTTCACGGTTTTGGGAGTTTTAACCCTCCTCATTACCATTTTTATTAGCGAGCAGGGTAATATTGTGGAATTCTTTCCTCCTCTTCATTCTGCTCACTACTCTTTCAAGAATTAAAATACCTCCTATTTCAAAAGAAACATGTTTGGGATACTTCAGGTTTGAATTTTCATTACATCCAAAAACCCCAAAAGTCTCTTTAAGAATGGAATAAATTCAAAGAAAAAATCTTGGAAGATAATAAAACTGAGAAATTAAGGTTCTTTATTTTCAGACGTTAATTTTTGCAGTATTTTTTTACCAGCTGTAGAGAGGTCACTTCAGAAAGTGCCTCCTGCAGTTGTTACCTCCAGTAGCTCCTTCAAGCTGTGCTGTGGCCCCCTCACAAGCTGCTTGGGCTCCCTCAGCTTCTTCATCCTGAGACTGGCTGTGGGCAGCTGCTGCCTGCAGGCTTCTTCTTTGCCAGATTTCTTCGGATTCCTCTTGGTCTTGGAGTTCACCTGTCTCAGCCTCCTGTGCTTCCTCCTGAGGTAATTGTACCGCAGGCAGAGAACCAGAAGCGCTTGCAGACTCCTGTGCTTCAGCACCTGGCTCAGGCCTAGCTGCATCAGCAGCACAAGTTCCCTCTTCCTCCTCCTGAGAAGAAAAGGCTGGAGTCTCGGGAAATCTGGCGCTCTCACAAGAGGAACACCGCATTTCCACCGAGGAGCGCCGCACTGTCGCGCTCTCATTACAAGAGCTGTCTGCCCCTTCCACATCACTCTCCCCTTCTGGCCGGGTACTGGCCTCGCTGACGCTCTCCGTGCGAGCAGGATCGCTCTGCTCGGTTTCTGATGACAGCTGGGAAGGTTCAGACCCTTGGTCAGTGGACTCTGTTTCACTAACACCCCTCCTGCTCCCACCAGCAGCATCGGCAGCCCCAGTGTCTGCACTTCCAGGAGGCTGCTCTGCCTCCTGAGCAGCACCCAACTCACTGCCAGCCTGCTCTGCTGCTGCCTCTGTTTGGGAACCTGCAAGGCTTTCATCTTCTGACGACCGTGGTGGTGGAAGCTCTGGAAGAGTCTCTTGCTGGTCATCAGCCAATGGCAAAGGAGCATCAGAGGCTGAGATGCTTTCATTCTCTGCTGGCCCTTGCACTACCTGATCTGATGAGGAACTTAGACCATTTCTTTCAACGTTTCTTGTAGCACCATTAAGCATTACTAAACCACCATCATCTTCCAAAGAAGATGGAAAACCCAGGTCTTGATGTAGCTCATGCTCCTCTTCATCTGAGTCAATGTGAAGCATAGCGTTGAGTCTTGTGTCAGTAGGGAAGCTACTCCTCAGTTTTGGGGAGGCTCCACGTGGACGGTCACCACAGGCAGATGTCCCTGGTCTGGGATGGTTATTTTGTTCTATTGCATCCAGATAGTCATTTAGTGAGTCCTGGCGACCTCTGGGAGGTGATGACCTTGAAGCACCAGAGGTCAGCTCATCCTGGTCGGTTTCCAGAGTCCTACTAGTCCTTAAAGAGTGCCTCAGGATTGCATCTCCAGAAGATTCCTCAAAGACTGGACCGTTGGAACACACCGTGGATGTATCATGATGTCCTGCTGGCATGTCCTCATCATCAGAGGGGCTCCCCAAGTCTCCATTTACTGAGTTTGTTCCTAGCAAAGTGCCAACTGTTTCTGGTGAAGCATCTGCAGAGACAAAGACTGAATGTAAAACAACACAGCAACAGATAGTTCACTCTCCTGAAAATTATATGAATTATATATTATGCATCCCTGAAATTATATAAAAATGCACATCTTTCAAGATGTTTGTTTATTTCAATCAGACAATCAAGGGAAGAAAATTCAATGAAAATACCATAGGCATCTACAGCATTGGAATGGCAATTGCAGAATTTGTGTAAGTCCATACTACTTTGCAGGATATAGAAAATTTAAGGGGTGTGAAGTATGACTTTACGGGAAACCCATTTTGCTTTCAAAAGGCAGAGCACTGCCAAGCATCGTGCCAAACTCTCACTAAAGCTAGTTTCAAAAACTGGGAATCAGCTTTTCACAGCATATTTCTCATATCCAAAAGCAGGATTTACACAAAGCTTGTCACTGACACCACTTGTCATTACACCCCCAGCAGCATGCAAACCAGCCTCTGAGATCACATGAGGAATCCCAAATTGTGTACAGACACCAAATTTTATACAGCATTTATTTTGCAGGACTTTCCACTGGAAAGAATGGGAATCTACTTGCATAAAGTTCATGAGATATTAGGTATGCTATAGTAATACATATAAAAGGGAAAGGAAAATAAACTGCCTCATTTTAGAAATGAGGTGGTAACACCCCACATGGACTCTAAACAATCTACCTGTAAGTGTGCTTACAGCTAATTAATACAGCTATTATTCCCCTCGTTCACTTCAGAACAGGACAAAAGGGAAACAAAATAACTGCCTAATGAAAGCATGTATTCTCATCATCTAACAGATGTTCATGGCTCTAAGCAGGACAGAGTCCTGTGAAAGGGGGCAGGACAAAGCGACCTGCAGGTACACTAGGAAGGGAGCAGAGCACAGGTGGAATCTTACTTGCAACTGCTTATCTCAGCCAAAGGTGTTACAGAGGGAAGAGAAACAAAGACTTTGATCACCCAATTAATCCCATAAGAACCATAAACAGATTAATTTAGAGTCAATCTAACAAAGTCAAAACCAATATGCCAAGTGCTAGTGTTTTGGAATTACCATCTCCAAAGCAGTACGTGACATATCTAAACTTTGAATCCCAATAGAAAAAATCTGTAATAGAGGCACTGTACACAATTGAGAAAGTGTTTTATCTCTGCAACAACAGAAAATCCCAGACAAAGAAATACACAGAAACTCTCTCCATACAACTATCTGGAGATCCAGATCACTGACAAATTCTCACCTTCATGAACAGAAGATGTGATTTCCACTTTGAATTGGAGATACCCACTAACATGATCAGCTGGGAGCCTTCTGCCAAGATTATAGCTGAGAACTTGGTCTCTGCAAAACCAAAGATATTGGGGCTTTTTCAATTTTAACTGGTTTTATTCTTCCATATTTTTTATCAGACACTCTTATCAGTTAAGTGTCAGTGTGATAGAAGGTGATTTCTATTACAGACTTAAAATCAATCACTCAATCTGGTTTGTATGGAAAAGCACAAACACCAAGAATGGTGTAAAATACCTTTTGTTAACAGATAAACCAGCCTAACAAAACTATTTTTTATCAATTCCCAATACGGATTGTGCCCCACCATTTCTTACACATCCCTAAATATCTTAAGTTCTAAAGAAATCAAATTCCAAAGGATCCCTCCCCCCAACCTCCTTTCCCCAACCCAAAATGTTTTATAATTAACAAAACCTTTCTGCCCCCTTGTGGTTTTTACTATATACAAAAGTCACGGACAGTTTCTCCATATTTTAGCTCTCATTCAATAAAGCACATCTGCATTCTGATTTAGAAAAGCTACTTATGCTTAGATTAAATTTCAAATATATTCTTAAGAATTACTGAATTCAGTGGGACAGACTTGATTAGACACTTGTTTAACCTTAAACTTAGGATCAGCTCCTATTAGGCACAGCAGCACTCCCAGCCCCAGCCACCCTCAGCACAGCTGGAACAGCTGAAGGTAGGAGAGGAGCTATTGAAGACCTCACAGGAAATTATTGCTATTTATACATACAAGTTTATAATGTATAAACACCTCTCCTTTACTGGGAAAATTGCTACTGCAATATGAGTGACAGAATGAAACAAATGCAGCTATTTTTGGAACAAGCTACAGCAGTTTGCTGAAACTTTTAGCAAAAGAAGCCCTGAGCACACAAGGTAAGGCAAAACAGGCTCCTCTCCCCATGCTGCTTTATAACCCACAGGACACTAAACTATCACAGGACCTTTCAAAGGTTCCTCACTCCATACTCCAACTACAGTTCTTCAGCCAGCCATTTGACGTTTCCATAGTTTTTATATAAGTTTTATAATACTTTGGGCCATTCAAGATTAGAGGAAGACACAACATGAATGCCTTCTCTGTATTCAGCTGAATCCATTCTAGATGATTCTTGTGCTCATTTATCATGTTTTCCAGGAAATAAAAAGCCACTGGTCACTTCATTACACAAACTTGTGAGCTATGATGACAGCTAAGAGTGGGGCAGAATTTTAGTTCAGTTTGTCTAGAAGTGGCTGATTCTGGATTTCACCTTTTCATTCATTAATAGCTGTCCTTGACATAACCAGAATGATGGTATTACACTTGTCTGACCAAAAACAAAGTGCAAGGGAATTAGCAGTTGATTGTACATTTTGTACATTTCTACTTCATGTCTATATTAACCATTACTTTACTTTGCAAAACCTTCAGTAAAATATTGTCTCTCTTTACACAAAAACTGTAAATGGACAAATATATTACAAAAGAAGAGGTAAAACCAATTTAATGTCTGTTCTAACAGCAGTATGGCAAACCTACCAAATACCTATATTCTTGCTATATACTTATTATACTGCCTTTCATTTCCTAAAAAGATGTGATATATCAAATACACAGAACTGAAGAAGGGAGAAGAAAACAGGAAATGTCTTCCAGAATAATGGTATCAAAAAACAGACAAGACCTGATGAATACAGCAAAGGGGTAATTTCCAGAAATCACAGCACCAGGAATCCCAGAGCAGAGAAACATTTTGGTGTTTAGCATGGAAAGAAACAGCCTGTGCTAAGTTTTGAAACCAGCCTGTATCACAGTGCTATTTGAGTGTATAGTGTGCAAATTTATTAGAAAAAGCTTCTTGCTCAACTCAACACAATTTGTTGCAACTCAAAGATGAAGCATTTCTCAGAACAGCTGGATTGTATATACACCTGCACTGCTCTTGGATACCACTACAAAACAAACGGGGAGACTTTTAAAAAATGTTTTTTAATAAAATCTGTATCAAAAGACATTATCAAAATTTTAAGCTACTCCTACAGTTTTATTATTACTTTACTTACCAGTGTAAACACCACTTTGGAAACTTAAAGCTGAAAACTGTTTTTAAATTGAATTTGATTTTCCCCATTTATGCAACTTGTTACTTTGAACTCACAATTAAAAAATACTTGAACTGCAAAAGAAGCCAGTCAATAAAACCTGCTTCTTCTAAAAATTTGCACACCATCAATCATACAGTGTTGTGATAATGCTTTGCTTCTGGAGTAGTCAGCCAGAGAGTAACATTTTTTTGAGAATAACAATTTTTATGTTAAGAAATGTAGACACAAACAGAAACATAGGTACATGCATTCAGGACAAGGTTAGAAACACTGGTATTTTTCAGAGAGGGAATAAAGCTAATAAAATTACTATAAAATTTCTTGCTACACATGGGAGTAAAAATGTGCTGGTCTGTGCCAGTAAGCCAGAAAGGCTTATTGTGGCAGTATTCTAGATGCTGAATCTCCCTGAGCAAAACAAGCTAGCATTAGGAATCTCTTTATTTACCCAATGGCATGTCTCTCCAATAGCCTCTGAACTGGTATGGTTAACTTCCCAAGAAAGCGCTTGATGATCGGACGACTCTTGGCAAATTTGTCTTTAACCTCAATTTCCAGGACATCTGTTAGAAGTGCAACAAAAGAATATTTCTGGAAGGAAAGAACATATTTGACATCGTATCAATACACCTTTACTCAGAAAGTATGTATCTAAGTACTACTAATGTGCAGTGAATTCCGAAAGTAATGACTCATGACAGCAGTTTCCATATTGAAGCTAATATCATTTATTAAGCCCTGCATTTTTTCATACGTAACCAGCTTTTTCCTGTTACCCGTAGCCTTTTACTGTTCCTTGAGAAGAACAGCCCAGTAAGGAAGTGCACTGGGTCTAAGTCAGAAAGGAGAAAGCCACGTGTCCTTCTACTTTCTTTCATTTGCAGAGTAAACAGCAAAAAGAGAAGGAATCCTTGCTGTATTCTGTCAGGTTATAGAAGCGCAGCCAGGTCAATGCAGGAAGAAGAGAGTGAGTGTCTCACTCCAGGCTGTGCTTAGAAAACCTCCCTTCCAACACCATGCTTTGCATTAACTTTTCATATGCATTGAGAGGAAGTCAAAAGGGTAATGTGTGCATACAGTGTATTCAGGAGCAGTGTAACTAAAGGGGAATTGTCTATGGGGTTTTGCCCCAGCATTCACAAATGTTCTCAGAAAGCTCCAAGAGAACCTTATCCTGCACTTTGGGCCTTTAAACAACATGGTGCTAATTTACAGATTTCTTGATGTCTGGTAACATCACAGTTACTCTCTTCAGTCTTCCCTCTTTCCCTACAAGGGGAAACAGGTAGCCAAAAACGTACTGAACAAGGAACAAAAGGAGGAACAACAGTTCAGCTGCAGACATCAGACAAAATATATTCAGAAAAAGCAATTAAAGTGGGTCAGGAATAAGAACACTTGCTCATGCTGTGCAACTGTCGGAGCTGGGTTCCTGTGATAAACAGAACTTTAAAAAAATTGTCACTCTCAGTTTGCTATCATATTGCAAATTATTTTGCAGAAAGTCTTAGATGCAAAACAGGATCAATTCTGCACCACTAGGCCAGCATATGTAATGGGATCTTAAATGCTGTTGTCAGAACATTGCCACAGGGAAGATACAGCAGCTAAAGCAAGCTGATACAATGTGTGCACCAATGAACATTATCACTTTTCTAATAATCTTTAAAGCCAAGGAGAACTGGAGGAGAAAAAAAAGGAGGGAAAATGAGTATATTTTCTTTCTAACTACTGAATGGATGGACAGACAGAACAGGAAGGAATCAATTTAGAGATCCAAACACTGATTATTTTTCTTTAAGATTTTAAGACTTTGGCACACCTACAGTCTGTCCCAGAACCAAGCAACCCAGTGCTAATGCTGGCCCTGCTCTGCTCTACTTTACTGTTTGTTCAGTCTGACTATGATTTGTGGGAACATTTCCCAAAGCCCACTCAATTTGCATCTTCCTGAAGAACCCATTGAGGTTCATCACAGTACAGGCATCGTTAGAAAACGGGCACAGATCAAGAAGGCTGCTTGCCAGTCCTGAAAGGGTTATGGACTTGTGTGAGTACTTCCACCTTGTTTCCCACATAAACATTTACCCTCCAAAGCACAGCCTGGCTCTTCTGTGCTCAGTGGCAGTTGTGGGACTGAGTTCCTTCTCTTAGATCTGCGCAGTTCACCCAATATAAACACATTTGGAGAACTGGCTTTTGCCAGATTGCCTTTTCCCCTACCCTTGCTGAGTGGTGCTGTAATCCCTTCCTGGGTTTCCCTTCCTTCAGCAGTGCAAGCAGAGGCTGCACCAAAGAACAACCCCTTGGCCTCACAAAACTGACAAAGCTTGCCACCCGCTATGCACAATGAAAATATAATTTCCAAATGAACAGTTGTCACAATCCCTGATCACAAATGCTCCTCTACTGTAACTTTTCTTAAAGAGTCTTCTCACAATATATAATCCATTTTAATTTATTTTTTTCAATTTCAAGAAAGCTATAGGGCGGCTAAGGAAGCTCAGCTCTTTTTAGCAGAGAAGGGAATGAAAATCTTGCAGCGGTACAGTTTAAATACACAGCTTTAATACACAGATGATAGCTGTTTCTCTCCACCAACAGGGTTCCTAAAATTACTACAATTTCTGTGTCAGTTTAAATAAAAACCTACAAAATAAGCTCGCAGCTCTCAGAGAGTAAGGACTAATGCATGGGGAGAGAATGCAAGGCTGGTACAGTGCATCGGCTGGCAGAGGGCTCTCAAAAGGGATACATCACCTCTCGGTGCCAAACGGGATTAGTCGTGTTACTGATGATAGTCGACCTTCTTTCCTGGCCATGATGAGCAAACGTAGGAAATGTACTTTTCTTGCCTGGCTGAATGGACATCTTTAGATAAGGATCAGGGTTGAAGAACATGCCTTTTTTAAGTCCAGCTGCTCTAATATCTATAAAGCAAAACAAGAAGGAAGGAAAAAGGAACTGAGTAAATTAAAGCCAGTTCACCAAGTAGCACATTCCTAACATATTACCCAGGAAAAAAATTCCCCATAAATTACTAAATAAAGCAACTTAAAATTACTCATACATTAACTGGGTCCATTGTACAGCAGGAAATCAAGTGGTGTCCCAAAAGAATATATGGAAGAAAGGTATCAACATCTTCATCTACATTTCAGCCCACAGTCATTTGTAAAACAAGTGCATAAACTTGTAGCTCACCTACAAATACTTTTCTAAGTAAGGTATGTAAGGTATTTCTACTCAAAGAAAGAAAGACAGAAAGCCCCCAAAATAAATCACACAGTATTTGCTTTATTTCTGGGTAGGGAGTAGAGGTAAAAGACTGTATGGAAGGCAATGTAGTGAACTCACACTTCCCCAAAGTCCAGTCTTTAATAAATGTAACTTATCAAGCTCTGGAATATGATGCACACTTTCTCCCAGCTCAGAAGATTGCCTATCTCAAATAAAAGGAGGCCAAGTTTTCTGAAAAGGCTTCTTTCTTCCTAGGGAAAACTCAGAACTGCAGACCTTGCAATAATAGACAACAATTTCCTCAGAAGCATATTTATGACTAAGGACTTCAATGATAGTGCAAGCTTCAACAATAAGAAGAAGAAAGAGGTTTTTTTTAATATAATATTAGGTTTTAAATTTTACTGTAAAATATTTCTCTGTAGGTTTTCTAAAGCACAAGACTTTTGCATCTTTCTCCATTAGGTACACCAATATGCTGCATGAAGTCTTCATGACTAACACAGCTAGCACATACAATATATACACACAGGCAAAATTCACTGCACTAAACTCGTCATGTCTGTGGATTCAGTAAAAGAAAAGAATACTACCCACTATCCAGAATTAAGCCACACAGTAGAAACAGTATGAAATGCAAAGTAATGTGCGAATGAACAACCAAAAACATTACAATATATATATCACAGGCCTATCAGTCAATACACCTTTCAAAATCATTTTATAGGACTCCTCACAATGAGTCACAACCATCTATTAAAAAACCCAGGCTTTTCAGAGTTCACAAAGCAATTATTTGAACAATACTCCATATGAGTCTGTATAACCTATCAGGTCCACCTCAGCTAAATGCTGGAAGGCCATTTCAAAAAGCAGTGGGTTTTCTGCTCCACCCCTACCGTCTCTAAATGTTTTCATTGTCAGCTGTTCAAGACTCAGAAGCAAATTTCGTCTGTCTTTGTTCAAGCTCAATGTGTTTTATTCTCACACAAGACTTCCCTGGAACAGAGTGTTAATAAAAACAAGTGAAGCTGGCAGACTGCACCCCTACAGCTATTTCACTGGAGTGACACCTTAGCTCTGTTACAAGTAAAGATTTTTAATTTTTTCCTTTCTAAACCACCATTTGCAGCTATTGCCTTTTTTAAAGTGATGGAACCAGCTTGCATTTTAGTTAGAGGTGATGTTTTCCTCTCTTCAGTCTGAGAGGAACTGTCCTACGTGAAAACTGGAAATTTCTCTAAGTTTTTCATGCTGGGATCCATCAAATCCATGTCTTTCACTCCTGGAGAATCACTAATCTGGCTTGTTTTCAACAAACAAAAGTTTTAAAGAAACAACATCTTTCAAGCCACTAGAGTGTGCTCCTACAGAGGCTAATGAAGAAAGTAGTTCCATCTTTGATGTTATTTAGAATAGCAACTTACTTTTTTCAACAATAATTTGTAAAACACAGAGTACTGTTGTTTCTTACCTGATAGGGTAAAGCTGACTAACTTCCTAGAGTGCTGGGCTCCAGAAGCACCTTCATCCGTGCCTTCTACTCCCATCTGAAGAGGAGAAAAAGAAGTTTTCATCTGCTTTGCACATGCTTGAAGACAATAAGGCAATTTTAGGTAGTATGCCAGCAAAGGATCTGACAAACTACTGCCTATTACCATAGGGAGGCTCAGCTACAGCATTTGTTTATAGCAAAATATCTATTATTTATGCCACACACTGCTAATACACCAGGAGCTCAACTCTTCCAAGCAGAACATGTACAAGCTAATACACATGCAGGCAATATTAATCAGAAAAAACCTGTACGTTTTTACAAGTTTTCTTTTTGCAAAATAAGAAAAACAGTCTGGATTTGCAATACATACCAAAGCACTGAGCTGGCCAGTGACAGCACATGGAACTTTTGTCACTTTCCACAAATAGATAATTTAGTGTGCAACAAAAAAAGCAAAGAGATCAAAGAGAGACTAACAAAAGCCTTCAGATCTATGAACAAAAGCGTCTTTTAAACAGAAAAGCACATCAGATATCTAAATATAAATGTGGTCTTAAAGCTTATACTTCACAGATTTTGAGGTTTGGTTTCTACCAAAACCCCTCTTTAGGTAAAGCACTACTTCAGAATAAAAAGTTTCTCATGTATTAATGTCTGTCACTTTCAACTGTCTTTCAAGACAGAGATGTGCATCCAGCTGAATAATCTATCACGGAGACATCAATGGAGCTATGTTTAAAGACAAATGGTTCCCCAGGCAGGCACTGAACTCATTCCCAGGCAGAAGAGGTGACACAGAAAAAGTTTCAGCCAAACACAGCACTGGGGATGAATACCAGCTACAGAACAGAATCATCTGAGCTACTGAATGATAAAAAGAAAATAAGCTGAATAAAAATTCCGCACACCTATGTGGGTAGGTGAAGTATGTAAGGCAGCCCTGAGCAGCTGAACAGTGGTTTGAAGTTACCAGATGGATAAATGATCCTGGAGCTGTGGTAGCCACAGGGAAGGCGCTTTGCATTAGCCAAACACGTGATCACTCCTTTTTACATTGCTTTAACCTATCCAATGTTATTAGCTTTCAAATACTTCCCACTATGATCAGCAAGCACATTGGAATTTCATAGCAATTAGAAAACATGCAGATTTCTCCCATGGAAAAAGTCAAATACTTCATAGGTAACAAGCAGCCAAAGCGATGACAAAACAGCAATGACATTGATGCCTGACATCCCCACAGACCTCAGAGCTCTTGTGAGGGAACACACCATGCCAGCAAGTGCTGCCACTCACCAACCAGCCCATTCCCTTTCCTCACTGCTGGCTTCAGAATGCACTTCCCGTTCTCCGGGCAAGAGGTGTCTCGCCAGAATGCTCAAAACTCTCCCTTTCCCACCCAGCATGACATCATTACGCCAGTGATTTTATATGGAGACATAAGCAGTGACAGGTGGCAGTAAAATTATGAGGGCATCAAAAGTAATGGGTTAATTCCAGCTGGATCAGTGTCCCCTCATCTACAGACAGATCCTCTGGAAGCAGCAAGGGATGCATCCCACTGTGAGAGCGATGCTGTCCAGGCAAGGCCAGAGAAATGCCATGTATTCCAGTTTATTCTTCTGGGCTTATTTTAGCACACACTGGTTTCTTGTTAAAAGCATTACTCATGAACAAAAAAGGCTTTCCTCATTCTATACCTCTTTTCCTGCTACATCTTGGACTCCCTTTGAATGCTATAATTTACATTGCTAATCATGACTTCATTTTATAGAAAATAGGATTTACCCCCAATTCAGCTATAATAAAATAAATGGTAAGTGTTCCCTAGCACTTCCATGGTTTCCCTATATAACCTTTTCTTGTTCCATTATGAACTGAACCATAATTTCAATTTTTCTGCACTAACTAAAAAATTTCATCCCAGCATACATGCTCAGAGTTTTGCACACCACAGCTGCCTCATCTGGTGTAGCACAGTGCAAGCCTCTGAATGCTTGTCAGGCTTTCTATCTTTCCTGGCTCAAATGAACAAAATAGAATCTTAGCTGCTTATCAAAAACTATGATGGACTGAAATACCTGGTGTGATACACCATCAGTATGAGAAAATCCAGAAACATATCTCCCACTGAACCACGTAAAGAAAAACCACAAAATGATCCAAGTAAGGAGGTAATTTATTGCAGCTTATAAAGTGGGAGTGGGGATGCCATGACTCTCTTCCCACTTCCACAAACAGCATTTCTCTCACAACAGACATGGCCAGTATCAAGGGAACCCACTATTCTCTACTGCACAGTGCTTAAACTCAACACCAAAAGCATTAAAATGGTGTGAGGTATTAACATTCACAATAGATATACTTATGTGTAACTAACCCAATATGACATTTTCAGGAAGTATCATCTGAACTGTCATACAACATTCTCATCAGGGAAACTAACAGCACACTATTACTGCAAGTCTATACTGTTAACTCAAACAAAAACATTTATGTAAAATTATCCCTTCTAGCAGGTGTGTAAATTCTGTACAAACCCAGGGCCCTGCACTACCTTTCAAAGGAAAGAAATTTAAACAGCACCAGGGGGTAAAAGCCATCAAGACTGACCAGTGACTCGGAAAGACAGATCTTCCCATAGCTACTAAATAAATAAATGCATATTCAGATGACAGAAGTTCAGATGCCCTTTTGCTCAATGAACCTCAAAACTACTGGTGGCTAACATGATAAGATCAAGAAAATACACAAGTTCAAATAGTTTCTCCATTCAGTGTAATCACTCTGCTTCTCAGTAATGATACAGTGCAGCATGCAGCCCATTGTAAGAGTTATTTTGAGATGCACTTTTTCCCATGTTTAAAATCAGGCTCCCTTACTATCTTCAATTTACAAATTGATATTAAAAACAGTAGCTGTCAAACTCATTCACTATAACACATTTTCTTCTGTAAAATATCTAGAGTTCATATGCCTCCTGTGAAACTATATTATTCATGAAAAAGATCTGACAAATAAATGATGCTATCACCTATGTTTGTAATTCTAAGAGAAAAAGCACATGCATTTAGTATATTGAGATAAAGTCTAGTATTGCACATACAGTATCAGATAGCCATAGCACGCACCTATATATAATATACAATGCTGAAAAAGCACAGGCTCAGAATAAAAGCTATTCAGCCTGAGTAACTTGTGCTCTACAAGTTGCAGTTGTCAGGACACCATCCTGACAGATGTGATCTTAAATATTTGGAAGCAAATATCAATTAATCAATTGCACTGTGCAACTTGATGTCAGCTGAAGATTGGTCTAACGTGTTAGACAAATTCCATCAAAAGCACTGTGATACAAGTTTGGAAGGCTTTTCTTCCACTACTTATTTAAACAACTTAAAAAAGGTCTCTTAAAACTTTTAGTGTTTCGGAAGCACAAGTCTCATAATGAAAGCACAGTAAAACAATACTTCTTGATAATCAGGGAATGACCAAATTTCAGTGGTATATGAACACTCAAAAAATTTAGCAATTTTTGCAAGAGCAGAGTTTTGTCTGATTTCATTTACAATTAACAATTGTATCTCAGCAGCAGTTTCATTACTAATATCAACAAATGAGATGAAATAAAGACTTTGGATAAGGATTCAGATTCAGTGATAACCAGCGTGAAAAATTTCTAATATGATGTTAAATTACATCAAACTGTAGGCATCAAAACTGAAAACAAGCAAAATCAAATTCTTAGCATAAAAGATTTCAGTTCAGCTCAGCAATGTTTTACCATTAGTTCATCATGAGCAATACAAAACCATGAAAAGAATTTCCCAGATTTTGCAATTTTTGAGGCAACACAATTTTTTGGAAAAAAAATATTGCTGTCTATGGTAATACTAGGAGACTTATATTGATAGGTTTGTTTGACAGATAACACTATCACCTTATACAAATACAATGAACGAATAGGCTAGACTTACCATCACAGCAGGGTTTTTCACAGTGATACATGGAGTAGTAGCTCGGAGGGCTCCACTAACACCATGGTAGTACTTAAAACAGATCTTTATTTCAGCTGAAAATAAAACAAAAGCCACATTAAACACTTCATGACTGACCCTAAGCAAAAGAGCAACAATGAAAAGATCCATCATTCAGTGATGCATCTTCAGAAATACTTCAATAGGAAATTAAAGATAGGGGAGCTGGTTATCTCCTCTCTGTGTGTTGGGTCCTTCTCCTACTTAACAGACAGAAAGTGTGACTTACCTAATTCTGCAACTTGTATTTCTGCTACCATATCAATATCATCAGCCTTGGAAAAGGCGTACTGAGACATTTGCCACTAGGATGATTTTGCAGGACCTTGGAAGAGCATGGCATGTGTCTGAAGAAAGCTGGAAGTACTTTATACACTGGAACTCAGGAAAGGTAGATGTTGCACCATGTTTCTGGTCTCACTGAATAAAGTCCTTTTCACTAAACTACATTTACAGTACACAAAAGACTATTATGTTTAACTGAAGCCTGACCTCCCCTGTTGTTCCTCTGCATTCTTCCAGCCAAGCAGAACAGCTATAATTATGGCTGCCCTTGATCCTGTGGGATTTTCCCTATCTGGAACAATGTCTGTTTTCCTTCTCCACTGGGATAACTCTTCTGTGTGAATCTGATGAGGGTTTACCTCTAGGTACAGAAATGGCCACAGGCAGACAGCAATGGCCACAGGCAAGTAGGAATTACAGCAGCCAGTTCAGACAGACCAGAGGATGTGTATGAAAGTCTTGGCAGTTCAATTCCCCTACTTGGTTTAACAATATGTTGGCAGTCCTGAAGAACAAAACTGCAATCTTTAGCATAAGGTTTGGAGACACATATGGCATGATTCCTTGAGGGTTGAGGTATTTCATCACTGTAAGATAAAATACTATTTATCCCTACTCAGAAGGATCAGAAACCCACCCTGCAAGCCTTCTCAGCCAAAAAGGATTGTTTATTTTTAAATTTGCTGCAGTTACAGATCAACATTATTTACTATCTTCCTCCCAGAACAAAGAGGAGATACCTCAGAACAACCCTTCAAAGGAGGCTGACAGTGCCTCCAGGGAGTCAGGAGGTGGAGGAGCTGCTGATCCCACTTCCTCCTCCTCACAGATGAATTCACACACAGACAAAACATGCTCTATTTACCACAGGCTTTACACCAAAATTCAAAATGCAGTCACGATTTCTAATCACCTATAGGTTCATCAGACCTAAAAGTCATGGGTCAGGACCTGCAGTTTATTCCTAAACTGAGCAATGCTTTTATCAAGACAGACACAAAAATTTTTAGTTCACATAAAACTGGAGTCTTGGCACTTGCAAAATCTGACAGGATTTACACCAAGTGCTGGACTCTTCA
This sequence comes from Campylorhamphus procurvoides, assembly GCA_013396655.1. Classification (NCBI taxonomy): domain Eukaryota; kingdom Metazoa; phylum Chordata; class Aves; order Passeriformes; family Dendrocolaptidae; genus Campylorhamphus; species Campylorhamphus procurvoides. The sequence continues at coordinate 1,112,608 of WBMV01003263.1, read as the reverse complement.
CACTGTAAAATGCACATATTAAGTAACCAGAACTCAACTCTGGAGCATCATTTATTCACACTGAGAACATATTATGACTACATGAGAGTATGGTAAGACCATGAACTATTCCACCAGGACTTCAATTTCCAGCTACATTGCTTGCTTTTATTGCAACCTAAGCTTTATTTTTCAGAGAGTTTCTGGTCTGCCATTTATCCACTATGCTTTCACTGACTGTCTTCCCTCAATTCATCACTTCTGAACAGAACCCACCACTGGACAGGTTATCAGCTACTGGTTCTATCCACAGACAGTCCATAATGTGAGGGTGGACAGATATTCTCACTATCCTGACAGGTACATTCATCTAAAGGCTGAAATGCAATGCTATGAGTTTTTTTTTGCAAGCTCATATTTCTTTCTCTCAGTGACTCCTGCAAGCATACAGTACTTTTCAACAGCTGTATATGGCTGGTGACAGAAATAAACAATGTTTGAGTCAATAAATAGATTTGACAATCCCTTTCAGATATACTAAATTTTTAAAAAACAAACAAACAAAACCAAAACAAAAACCCAAACAAACAGAAAACCCAAACAACCAAACTTCAGGACTAATTGCTAGAAATAATTAGAAAGAGCAAAACGCTTGAAGATATGACATGGAGACTTTTCCTCCTGCTTCCCAACAGAAGAGGCACTAATTTAATTAAGGCTTTATACAGCACTGCAAGAGGAATGCAGATCTGCTGTTAGCATTGTGTTGGGATTAGCACAGGAGAAGCTGCGCTTGAAATTCAGCACAAAATTGAAAAATGGGCTACCCACCACGTGCATGCAGATGTTGTCACAGTGAACATGGGTTTTCGCAAGACCAGATCTTATACACAGCAAGAATACAAACCCTTCATAGGATAAGAGACAGCTAAGTGATTCTTTTTTGGTGGCTATTAATGCTAGAAACTTCAGTTAAGGTTAACAGAAGAAGAAATCTCAAAGGAACCCTGTCAGTTCAAAAGAGCTGAAGATCTAGATTTTTGACATGTCTTGTACTGTGTTATCAGAAAAAAACGTGATTAGGAGAGTTTTTCCGTGATGACTGATGGATTCCTGAGCTCGAGATATATTGAAAACAGGTATCTGTGGCTGCCCCCAATAGTTATAGGTAGTAGGCTGAGATGTGTTCTAAGGCCCCATAAATACACAGACCTCTTCAGAAACAGCAAGCTCAGTGATCTGCAAAGAGATCTTCCATGTTTTGAGAGTTGAGTTCAGTCCCGCAGAGGCTTCCTCTGAACTGCCCCATCCTATGAATGCACATTAGCATGTGTGTTACCTACAGAGTTTTCCCAATTTCTTTCATTTCTCCTGCAGCTTTAGTTTCAAGTGTTTCCTTCAGGGGAAAACGGGCATTTCTCTTTTTTTTTTTTTAAATCTACTTCCTCTTCCTCAACAGGTTAATTATATTGCTTTGTATGTGATCCTTAATGAAAAAGTTAATAGTAAACCCAGCAAAGGAGAAACATACGTATCTGACCACAGGACCATTTGCTGTATTATTAAAGAAAATCAGATATTTAAGAACACAAAAATATTTCCATTCAGAGGGGTGGGGAGGGAGAGGGAGGAAATTACTCTATTCTTGATAGGACACAAGCCCTGTTGTAATTGACATTCCTCCAGACATGATACAGGACAGAATATAATTCCTTTTTCATTTAAAAATAAGCCAAAAATGAACTGAGGGGTTCTATGATTCTTTCAAAATTATCACACGGCCATATGAAAAGTCATATATGTTAATTAATCACAGCACTCTGTAAAACCATAATCCCCTTCTTTAAAAGCTAATAGCTGTTATCATCTTATAAGCATAGTTTTATAGCTCAGGTCTCTTACATAAAAATGTTGAAATCAGTAAAGCTTTCTGGGACTCAAACATTGACATTTGAATTTCAAAAGAACTCCTGTATGAAATTATAGTGCTGTTCCCTCTATGGACCACACACTCCTGCCTCTGCAATAATAAGGAGATCAGCTTACACTAAATAATAACTAGCTTTTCAAACATCACTAATTCCCCAAAGTTCCCCACTTTTTTACTGCCTTTAATACTTTACCTTTGCCCATTTAAATAATGCTTTGTGAAACAAAGATAGTAAGAATACATAAACACATCAACATAATCCTAGAAGAATGCCTTCTTTCCAGAAGACCAATAATGCAGGAAAGCAAATGTCTTTGCTGTAAGACCAGTTTGCTCCAGACAGACCCTGGACAAATTAAATGCCTGTGTTAGAAGTGGAATCCCACTCCATTGAGAAGGGCTGGGCAGGGACATTCCAAAAGACAACTCAAGTCTTAGTTGGGTCACAACAGTCTGTGGAGGCAGACAGTGCTCCTGGTTACCTGTATGACACCTGCACAGCAGCTGACACGTCCTGGACAACACAGCTGCCCAGAACCTACCTGGGCTGAACCTGTGCCTCTCGGCAGACAGAAACACATCCTCCAACATTCAGTGGGAGAGAAGTTGATATCACATGAACTCATCAGAAAAATACGAGAGCATGTTCTGCGAAACTTATTTAAGAAAACTTTGTCACTAGAACAAATGAAGTCACTCACATCCAGGCTTTACAAAGCTGTAAAGGGAGATGCAATCCATGGAAACGGGCCTGTGTTAAATCCCATTTGCCTCTCACCTGAACCCAAACACCTCATAGACAACTGCAGGAATTTAGAAGTGCTCTGCATGTCCTGCCAGCTGAATTTCTTTTCCTTGGCGCGACAGTTCAGTGAACTCTACGTTTTTGTTTGGACATTTAGCATCCTCTTCTCTGCATCACTTTAAGGATGCGCATTTTCAGTGACTTCCTACTGGGCAATAACACACACACCCGCACAAGGTAAGGGCCAAAGCTGGCTGCCTCCAGGTACTTGCCATCTCTCTCAGCAGGTACCTCACAGGATTTGTCTTACAGAAGGAACGATAAGAAAACCGCTTAGAAAGTGACTGCAGCAGACTTACAGAAAGCTTTTTAGATAAACTAGGATCAATAACAGAAAATGCTTATGTCTCAGTGGTCTAGATTGTTTCAAAGGAAACCACTGGGAAAAATGGTTGCTGAGGTAGCAGACCTTACCCATCCCTGCCGGCCCTGCTCACTTTGCCATCACTGTGAGACATCCTTATTTACAGTCATGAGCACCAACTATTATGTTCTAGCTTGGCAAAGCATTTAATTATAATCTAACCTTACAAAAAACCCAAAAAACCCTGGGGGTATTATGTGTTTAAGGAAGTCAACAAGGCTTGCCCCAAATGTAAAAAATACAAGACTTGATCCTGTTTCAGTTATTTGTGATACTCAAAAATAGCTGTTAAGAGACAACAGATAAAAACAGCAGAAGAATAATAGAAGTATTTCTAACTCAGTGAATATGTTTATAAATAGAGTAGGGACAATAACCATGACTCCCCAGACAGACCACTGAAAGGGAACTGATTGCAGGGCTCTACAAAGTTGAACGTTCCAGGCTCAGAACAATTCCATGTGAGAAAACCATGACCTTTACAGAATTTAATTTAAATGGTAAAATACCATTTGTTAACATTGACCATTTTGGTCAAAGCCATTAAAAAGAAAAACGCTGTTCATACCTCTAGTGACAACTCTTTGCTACAGCAGCCCTTAAAAGCTAAAAGCATATAGATTTCAATTATTTAACTGATATTTTTCCCTTCAATATATATCAGCTTTATACAAAAAGGAGAGCTGAGAGTCTGCTCTGCTAGCTACAAAGTGTTACAATTTCAGTCTTAATGCACTATTTCTGCAAAAGTTATGTCATGGAAATAGGGACTGAATATTCCACACAAAACCTCAATTGCAACATTCCAGTGCAATGCAAACACATATATTGTCATGTTTTCTGAATATATCTCATAGCCCACTCATACTCTTACTCAGATCGAGAGCAGCCCTGCTGGGAAGGACTTGGCTGTGCTGGTGGATGAGAGGCTGGACATGACCCAGCCAAGTGCACTCAGAGCCCAGAAAGCCAATTGTGCCCTGGGGGTATCCAGAGCACCACGGGCAGCAGGTGAGGGAGGGGATCCCTGCTCTGCTCTGGGGAGACCCCATCTGCAGCACAGGGTACCAGCACAGGGAGGACATGGACCTGATGGAGCAGGTCCAGAGGAAGCCCACAGAAATGATCAAAGGACTGGAGCACCTCTCCTAAGGATACAGGCTGAGAGAGCTGGGTTTGTTCATCCTGGAGAGGAGAAGGCTCTGAGAACTCATTGCAGCCTGTCAGCACTTGAAGGGAGCTTTTTAAAAAGACAGAGGCAAACTTTTTAGTAGGGCCTGTTGCAATGAGACAAGATGGTTTTATACAAAAAGAGGATATCTTACTAGATATAAGGAAGAAATTTTGCAGTGAGAGTGGTTAAACACTGGCACAGATTGCCTNACCTGATGGAGCAGGTCCAGAGGAAGCCCACAGAAATGATCAAAGGACTGGAGCACCTCTCCTAAGGATACAGGCTGAGAGAGCTGGGTTTGTTCAGCCTGGAGAGGAGAAGGCTCTGAGAACTCATTGCAGCCTGTCAGCACTTGAAGGGAGCTTTTTAAAAAGACAGAGGCAAACTTTTTAGTAGGGCCTGTTGCAATGCGACAAGATGGTTTTATACAAAAAGAGGATATCTTACTAGATATAAGGAAGAAATTTTGGAGTGAGAGTGGTTAAACACTGGCACAGATTGCCTAGAGAGGTGATAGGTGCCCCATCCCTGGAAATATTCAAGGTCAGGTTGGACTGGGCTCTGAGCAGCCTGATGTAGTTGAGGATGTTCCTGCTCATTGCAGCAGGGCTGGACTAGAGACCTTTAAGGGTCCCTTCCAACACAAACTATTCTGTGACTCTATGCCACAAACATGAGATTTTAAGCACAAAACACAGAGCATCTGTGCAGTCACTGCATCCAACTATTGCACTGTGGCACCAGAAGCAATTTAACCACAAACATCCCAGGGGTGATTTGGAAATGATTGATGTGACAAGACTGGCAGTCTCTGGATAAATCCCAACAGCTGCCACTATGGATTACTGCTCAAGACATAAAGCCACATCACTGGTAAAGAAAATACATGCAAATCAATATATTTCTAGTCTACTCCCCGTAATGATGATGACATCAAAAGTCATAAATAACAATAAGGACAGGTGAAGTAGGTGAAGGTGTTTCTTGTGGATACAGTAATTAACACTCATGGGACCAAGACTATTACTTACAAATACAAGGCCAATACAGTCTCAAAGCAGGCGCTTGGCCTAAGCCTGTATTAATGAGCCAGGTAGGACTGTGGCAGAGACCCAAGTGTGAGCACACGACCATCCATAGTGCTGAACAGTGACCATGCACCCCTGACACAGGGGGAAGGGCTGGCTGCATGGCTGCAAGTCACAATGTCTCTTGCTCAGAGCTGCAGAAAATAGCCCCTGGCTTGTTTTACCTACTAGAATGTGTGCAGCATTTAACTTCTGGGCCCAACATATATGGAAATGCATAAGCACCAGTTACCTGCTGCGTGGCAGTGACTGTACCATAATGAAGCTCCCTCCCATGGCATCGCCAACACAACCTGTCCTTCCCCACATTGCAGAAAACTTAGACTGCAGATGATGAATGAGCAGCAGCTGCTATCAACCAGTACTAAATAAAACTCAAGCTTCCTTTCACATGCTTTTTTCTATCACCAGTCTTCCTATGGATCATTTCACTCCATCTTTCTGCTAGCTCTGTTCTCCATAAGGTTCTCCATCACCATCAGTTCTGACTCCACCGCAATGCCACTGCCATCCCAAGGTCACAGACTGCCATACTTGCCATCTGAAATAATTTCTGGGGCAACTGAAACCCTCTTTCACCAGAGACTAAAGAATGACCTGGATGGCCTGATGTCATGCTAAAAACCAAATGCAAAAGCTTTAAACCGTGTTACACTTTCACATTATTGCCATCTGTTCAGAATAATACTCCTTGAACCTGTCGCTTTTTACATGAGAAGGATAAAAACTATACAGCTGTGTTTAGCAATCCTTCCACAGTTTACACAGCAAAAATCTTGAGGGAGCCATCTAGCGAGTCATTGTTTTCCTTCCCTCACATTTTAGCAAGCCTTAGAGCAGGGTGTTTGAAAGCCACCTCTACCATGTCAGGAAAGAGCATAACAGGCATATTGATTCTCAGATTCACCTTCCTGAATCTCCAAAATGACTGAGCTCCCTTCCATGCCTACATAGCACTTCTGCTCCTTCCCCAGGGAGAAGAAAGAGGAACACCTGCCGTTCAGAGCCACTCGCTTTGTCTCGAGATGACAGCTTAAGGACACCCACCAGCTGTTTGGAATGGTCAGCAGGACCTCATATTTGCAAGGGGTTTTATTCTCCTCTGCATAATCTTTCCTCCCATCCCTTTCCTCAGCCACTCCCCTCAAAGGCCACTTGTTTTTCTGGAATACGTTAAGTTCATTTCTCATTACTTCACTGTTGATTCCTTTGATTCTCCCTTCTCAGGGTAGAGCCTACAGAATTTCTGTGTTGATTTTTGTCTAAAGCAAATAGAGTTTCCTTTGATCATCCTTGTTTTGCTAATTTTGGATGCTTTGAGGGGAATTAATGCCTGTTTTTAGAATGAAGATGAGACTTTCCCCCACCTTTCTTTCTGCAGGTTGTTTGATCTGAATAGAGCAAATCCCAAACTATGCCTTTATGTGTTACTTCCTTGGAAAAGTAGGAGATGCTGATTCCATAGGGAGGAATTTTAAGAGGAATAAATTAAATGACCTTAACATTGAGCTACCAGTCTGTGGACACATAGTAATACAACATTCAGAAAAATGCTTATCCAATGCCTACCTTTAAACATAAGTATAAATTTGACAGACTTTGGTCTATAAATAAATTTACAATTTTGCTCATGGAAAAACAGCTTCCCAAATTAAGGCACAGGATGTTTTTCTTAAAAGATACAAATCTTTTTGCAAAAGGAACTTGCAGAAGGAATCTGAGACCTAACCCAGCTGACTCCCACTGATTAACAGTAATGCAATTAAAATGGAAATGCTCCCTCTGTATGAGATTTGTTTGCATATGGCTTGTTAGTGATGCTATAATCCTCTGCACTTCACCCTCCAGAGATGTTACTGGTGAAAAGATAAGTAATGTCCCTAAGCTCTGAAAAACCACTGCTGGGGAAAAACCACATCCCAAGTCTTTGGGCTCAGTGCACGCTGTGCACAGTGACTGATCACAACTCAGCGTTCAACATTATAAACTTACATTCCTTCTCTTGCCAGAAAGACACGACAACTTTAGGCCAGTTTTGACTGTAAATCCTAAAGGATTATTGTAGTTACTTAGCAGTTACTTAACATAATTCTGTTAACAAGCATCATTAGTCCTCATTGCCAGAGCTGATTCAATGCTCCTCAGGCTTGCAGCAAACATTCCTCCACTCTAGCTTGTGTACAGGTAGAGCAGGAACGTGCAATCACAGAGCTATTGCAGTTTGTAGGTGGTGGCAGGTGAGTCCTTCTGTGCTCCAAACATAAAACAGCTCCAAGCCAGAAAACCCTGTAGTGACAGGAGTCCAGCTCTAACTCAGTTCCATGCTCAGCTCTCCATCAGCCTCCTGGAGCTTCTCTATAACTCAGAGCATGAGCAATAGGTAAAGGAGGGTCAAGAGCAATGTCATCAAGTTCAAGAGAGAGATTTGCAAGTGTCTGCACCAAGGGTGGAACAACCCTGTGCATCTCCATGGCCTCTGAACGGTCTGGCAAAGCTGCAGCTCTGCTGACAAGGCACTGGGCTCAGGAGGGACACCAAGCAGAAAATGAGCCAGCACATGCTCTCACCACAAATGAAACAAACCACCTCACAGGGTGCATTAAGAGGTGTGTGACCAGCAGAGAAATGGAAGTTACTGTCCCACTCTACTTTGTACTGGTGAGGAATACTGTGTCTAGTTTTGGGTCCCTAGGTTTAAGAGCATGCAGAAAAAGGAGAGTGGCGAGCAGAGGGCTACAAATATGGCTGGGATAGAGAAAATGTGACCTGTGAGAAGAGGCTAAAGGAGCTGGCCTTGTTTCATCAGGTGAAGAGGAGGTTAAGGCAAGACGAATCTTACTATCTTGATTTTTTCCAGTTCTATCAGAGATTTTAAAAGGGACAATGGCCACAAATTTAAGCTATAGCCATTCATACTGGATGACAGAGACATCTTTTCTAGCTGGGGAATACTGCAGCACTGGAAAAGGTTACCTACAGCATCTGCAAAATCTCTGTCCTGGAGGGTTTTCAGTGAAGTGCTTTACAAAGCACACTTGACCAGGCAGGTCAAGAGTTGGTCCCAGCTGAGAGCAGGAGGTTGGATGCAACCAGTATTCCTATGCTGTGAGGAGTCTCCAGATGAGTTCAGATTGATCCATTCACACATTTTGTCCATGCTGGTTGCTCCAATATTGTTGCCTCTTATTGAACTGCTGCTTCAAAAATTCAGGGATAATGCTAATGGTCTGCTGCATGTCATTATTGTAAGGAGTAAATATGACAAACCTCATGTGCCATGACTTGTATCTGATATATTCTGTGTCTCAGCAAAGACATTTCTACACATAAGAAATCTACAGTTCTAGAATTCCTTCCCAAATTGGAAAACTCAGTTAAGTGTTTCAGTGTAATTTTTGGCCTCTCACTAGAAACACAAGTGTCACTGGTGACATATTTGCCATACTATGTGCTATAGCAACATATGCTCAAAACCACTCCTTTTTACTGTTCTCAGCTGCTGCACAATTGCTTGTCTCTTGTTCATTGTATGGCAGCAGAACTGCTTGTTAATGAAGATAACCATGACCAATGAACATATATCCTGCACTCTTGCTTATCAACTCATTTGCAAAGTACAAAGTCAGTTGCAGCTGATTTTAAGTCCAAACTATTAGTCCTTGAAGCATTAATTTGAGTTACTCATGTGAACTGAAAATGTTGTTCAAGTGCCTCATCTCAATACATTACGGGGCAACACAGAACCAGCTAAAAGATACAAATATTTTTGAAGTCAAACTGCCCCTATTGGCAACAATACTGATGGAGTATATGCACAAGAAAGATGAGGTAATGAATTGTACCAACAGACATTTTAATCTGCTTTAATATGCTACTGTCTTTGGCAGCATGAAAGCTAATTGTCTTTATTATTTTCTTGATTATTATCTTCAGCTCAATCTTTTTTCCTGTAATGAACTCCTGAAATGGAATTTAATTTTATCCTATTTGAGCTTTTTTTTTTTTTAAAAAAAAAAAAAGAAGTGTGTTGTGTTACACAGAGGGTAACTTGGCAAGATTCAATTATGATTTCTAGAAATAGGAGGCTTTAATAATTATTTTTAGTACAGGGTATACAACACCTCTTGAAATACATGTATTACTGTTATATCAGTTAATTGGGCTAAAAATTTCTGCCAAGACCTACAGTTAGCAGCATTGCAGGGTACAGTGAAGTAAAGAGTGGGAGTATTTTTATTTTTTTTTTAACTTACGAAGGAAGATTTATTACTGTGAGGCTAAGCAGGTGGGAGAGCAACTCACAGCTCTTTTGGGACTGATTACCACTTTGATCCTTGGCATCAGAGTTTCCAGCAAGCTGATACAACATCGTAGGATTCAAATCTCAGTTTCTATAGGGGATCATATACTTCAAATGGTAAGATAGGTCTGTTTCATCAAAGAGCAAAAAACAACAAAAATTAGTACACAACAGAGTAGCTTAGCTTCCCATAAATCCTGGTTGCCTGAGAGCATAGCTCTTAGATTTGAAACTTGGCTACTGACAGTCCTTAGTTCAACTGAAGACTTTTTATTTCAGTCACAAAGACTCTCAGTGTTTCCAAACTGTCCAGTGGATTTCCCAGTGCAACAAATCTTCAGCTGAAAAATTCTGATGCAAAAGAAGAGGAGGCTGGCACTTCATAGAGACAAATCTAGCCTTCAGACTACCAAACATTAGCAAGCACTACTAGATTATTACCTTTTCCTTCACATGCATTTAGCACTAATATTTGTCCAGCTGAAATTTGAAGCTATTTTGGGAAGAGACTTCAACTTTCACTGTGTATATAATATATGACACTGCACCAGACAATTTCTTCCTTCCTTATACTGAAACATGCTAAAAACATCCCTAGAATAAAAATGTACCTCTGAGATCAACTCCATTTCCATAATGTCCAACAAAAACACTGGAAAATCCTGTCCCTTAGAAGCAACTCGATCAACTCCCTTGGTTTTTCAGAGGGACTGATGAAATGGATATCAAATGCCATCCTGTTGTCTTGCCTTGACAAAAAGGCACTCTTGCCTTGGAATATGCACTGGATAAATAGGTACTCACATTCCATAAAGTAGGGGCCAGGTTCAATTCGCCATACAATTTGTCCTTTTTGTGTGCCAGTCACTCCCCGATTCTTGGAATCCCAGAAATTGGCTGGAGAGTTCTCATCTGAAAGAGGGAAGGAAAAGAGTAATTTCAGCAACTAGTATTTATAATAGTAGTTTTCTTGGTTCTCTGTTTCAAGAGGCTCACATACAAAAAATTACTTGTACTAAATAAAATAAACAGTTGATTTACAGTTGATCAGTTTATGCAGAGGGAGCAGACATACACACAGCCAAAATAAATATATGGTTTCCTGTCAGAGGTGACCTGCCAAGGTACAGTATTAAATTCCCAAACATCTCTAACTCAACAGAGAGGCTATTTGGAGTGTAGAGCTGATAGCAACTCTCTAAATTACACACTAAAATAGGCATCAGAATCATGGTTACTGCCATCTGAACATCACATCCCACCAAACTGACATGCAGAGCATTACCAGGCACATGCTGGACTTCTGCGTTGCTCAACAGTAACTTACGCACTCTGCCCAAAGCCTCAGAGAGCTCTGCAGAGCCAAGAAGTGGCCGTGGCAAGCTACTGACATTTTTATGCCTTCAGACATGGGTTGCTTCGAGAATTTTTAGAATGCTGTGGTCTGAAGACTTCAACATCATGACAAGTCCAGAATAGTTTCCTAATTATCTCAATGACAACAAGAAGGGACAGGAGGGTTCTCCTAACACCTGTGATCCTCAAGCCTGCAACACCCCCAGGCTTATCTTTCTGTGCAGAATCAACATGGTAGTACATAAATTACATACACCATAAAGTCAGGCATATAGGCAGTAAAACCTTAAACCATGTGTATTTATTCCTTATTACATAAAAAAACTTTGGAGCAAAAAAACTGTATCTCACCCATGTTTTTGGTCTTTTTACAAAGTCATATAAAGAGGAACCCTGAACATACAGCCTGTAAACCATGCCATGGGCCTTAAAAAAAAAAACCAAAATCTCTATGTGGTTTGCAATGACACTCTCACCAAAACAATACACCATTGACAAATTTGTTTACTTTATGCATTTTTTTAATGTGCCTTCCTAACCCAAGGCCCTGCCATTATCTTCCAGACAAACTCTGGGAAGCCATGAGAAACAGCTTAACTTCCAGCAACACTACACCATTTGGTCCACCATACAAATTTGGTTATCCAAAACATCACTACCAAAAGTAAGCAGATTCTTTAAAAAATCCAGAATTTTAACTCTGAAACACAGAATTTTAAACTATTCAGCATTCTCTTTTCACCTAGGTAAATGACGGAATTGATGACAATAAATACCTCACCTAAAATGGTCTAGTTCTGAATTTCTCTATTTAATCAGTTGGAGAAGAGTCTGTAATTCTATGCACAAGGACAGATGTTAGGCATATTACAACCATAAAAATGAAATTCTTAATTCTTATCTTGTTTAACTAATGAAAGTACTTTGAAGCAATGAAATACGCCTTTAATGGTGAGATTTCCAACAATAAGGCACAAGCAACTGTTGGGTTTTTTTTAAATCAGTCACTAAGGAAAGTCAGTGGTAATTTTTACAGGGACATTAGTGAGCTTCAGAAAAGGTCCCCCCCAAAGAGAGTCTTGAATTCTGAGCTGGTAGTTACAAGAACGCAAAACACTTTCTTTCGCCATATTTAATAAAATCCAACATTTTGGAAGTGCCTGGATTTTCAGCCCTTTCGTGAAAGAACTGACTCCTTTGCAGCAATGAAGACTAAATCGCTGATACTCTGCCCACAGGCACACTGCCACTGCAACAGAAGGTGGCGGAGACAGAGGGATGGAAAATGCTGACAGACCACTGCCTGTCAGAAATCAACTCAAATTACAGAATTTATTTTGGGCAGCATATTTTTTTCTGAAACAGATGGGTTTTTTTCCTACTTCCATGATGTTATTCACATATGGGAAAAATAACATTACTAATACATGTGGAAAAATAGCTGCAAACTTCTGTTCATGGATTGCAAAAACGCAAACTGAACAGAAAAAAAAATGCACAGCGTGGAATTTAGTTAATACTAAAAAAAAAAGTGTTTGAGAGCACAAAAAGCAATGTCAGAATTATCACTGCCTCATTTCCCGCTTTCCCAAAACATATGCATGTATGTATATATACACACATTATATATGAATTCCATAGGGAACTTCAATTTACGCAGTTCTAGTCTCCTTTTAGCACATAATCATTGCTGTTTGTGAAACTGGCAGTTGTTCCAGAATCTGGGCCAAAGAGTAGATATAAATATCTCTTCCCAGAACATAAAATATGCAACAAAATACTGTCCTACTGCATCACTATCTTGTCCAGTGAGTCTACACTACTGAAAGAAAATAAAACAATGCAAGATGCAATGTATCTTTTTATCTTCAGTAATTCTGGGACATAAAATATTACAGAATATAACTTCTCAGAGCTGCAACTCCTATAAAAATCAGCACACGTGAGACATGTTCTACAATGAAAAGTGGGTAGTAATAAATTTTGAAATCCTTGAAATCACTGCCAAGCAAATGCACTCCGAGTAATAATGTTTTCTTTATTTAACTGCTAAGCAATCAGACAAACCTGGCATTGGGAACTGAACTGATTTTTGCCCCCACTTTCAGGCTTCAGCATCATTACAACACCCTTGAAGTTGTTAGACACCAACAGCATCACCCACAGCCTGAGCCCTCCCTGTCAACACTGCAGTTCTCCACCTGTGCCCACAGCTCTGCCCTGATGTGACACTCCGTGCAGCCACAGGATGCAGCTCCCTTTGGCACCTGCCAATTCCATACAGCTACACTGTGTGAAAAGCAACAAAGTAGTACTGGATAATGAATTAATAGAAGAAGGTATTGCTTCTGCAGAATTAGTTTTTAACAGCAAAATTATGCCCAGAGAAAGAGTAATAGCCATGAGAAGCTCCAGTGTGCCCATGCCTTCACTGTATTAGTAGCCCAGCACTGGACACAGCACACTGGACACAGCACACAGATGTATCACAGGACCAGCTCAGCAGGACCTTCCTAATGCAGCCCAGGATGCCAGGGGGTCACCAGGGCACACTGTTGGCTCTTGCTCAACGTCTTGTCCTCCAGGACATCCACATCTATTTTTGCAAAGATGATTACTAGATGGCCAGCCCTCAGCCTGTCCCAGTGTCCGGGGTTATTCCTGTTTGCCCATTTCTCCAGCCTTGTGCTGAATGGCACCACAACCACCTGTTTTACCAACTGCTACTCCCAGTTTTGCATGAGGGTGTTATGGGAGCAGTGAAAGCCATGCTAAGCCAGTACCTGACATCAGGGGTCAGGAGCCTTCTGAGGAGTTCACATTTTGTTCATTATGTCCTATATCTTTCACTATTTCTGCCCTAGGGAAAAGGATAAACTACTGAAATCAATCGCCTCACAGAGTCATTTGCACAGTTTAAAGCAATAAATAAACAAATAAGGTACAGTATTTTGTAAGACAGATAAAGAGGAACTGCTACAGATTAATTATCTGAAACAAGCAGTCCCAGTGCAGTCCCTAGTCACATGCAAACCAACACTCATCTTTTGGTCCCAGTTTCTGTGGTCAGTAGTGTTAGGTTATGCAATAAAAGGTTTGCTTCTGTGAATACAGACCTTTTTTATTCCTCAAAATACCACAACATTATAGAAGTCAAAAATTCCTGCTGTGAAAACATCACTGATTGCTTACTGCAAAGGACAAAATTTAAAAGCTCCCTGTAGGTTCAAATTTAATCTGAGAGGTTCAGATTTTTGCCTCGTGATCTCTTTTCTATAACACATTTATAAAGATGTTCATATGCTGAGCTCAGAGAGAGAGTGACGTTAACAGCAAAGTTTAATTACACACAACTTTACAATTTTCATCTTTTGCTACCATATATGGGGATTCAAACTCACATCTCTTGAAAAACCCATGCAGCTTAGCTCAGGAAAGATCAATCGTGTTGGTAACGCCATTGTATCCCTGCATAATTCTGTTATCCTCATTTGGGACTTACACCCCAATCTCTGCTTTTTTCATCCCTTTCAGGAAAACCCTTTATGCAAAATCTTTTGAAGTGTTTGTACTGTTTGGTCTTAATTTCAAATTTTAAATTAAAAGTTCAGACTGTCAAAATGCTGACTTCTTTAGCATTTTAGGTTAATTTCAGTAAGTTCTTGAGGACTGAGGATGATGCATGCAATGTATCCAGTTATGAAGCAGGGCAGGGAGGGTTTGTACTCAGCTTGGGGAAGCTTTAAAAGCATCAGTCTAATGTTATTTCTCTTGTCAGGTGTTCTCTTACAGTGTGTGTCAGCGGAGCTGGAAGGACGGTAGATAGCAAGGCTTTGTCTAGTTTCATATCAATATGAGATTTGTGGATCTGCCATCAGTTTCTCTCATAAATATGCGACCAAGGATAATCATCCTCCACCTATTTTACTCCGTCATTTCATTCAGTCTTTAAAAGTAACAGGTTTTTGGTTAATCTGCATGAGAGGATATTTCGGAACTTCAGTTTGAGCCAACCATCAGGGGATGTCTAGGATGGCATTTCAAGTGTAAAACAAAAAACTCATCTACATGCATTTTACTGCATTACTTCCAAACCCTCAGTCCCAATGCCAGTAACTACACTCTGTTTTCTGGTGTGAGCACAGACTTCCAAGCAGTAAAACAGACTGTCACCAAAATGTAAGACTAGCAAGAACATTCCAAAGAGCACTTACTGTGGATCTTGAGCAACTGACAGTGAAAGTTTGTAATGCTAACTTTTGTGCAATATTTTCACTTTGGTAACCTTGGATAATTCTTGAAATACTAAAAATAAAAATCTATGGGTAATCATTAAAGAAGCAGCACACTGTTTACTGAAATAAATTTTCCGAACCAAATAAACTTCTTCCTTATACCCAAAATATGGTTAAAAGCAGCTGAACACTGAATCAGGACACATTTTAAGAAGACAAATTTTATCACCTGAGTCCTCACTCCTTTTCTAGAAAACCAGTAAGTAAATTAACAATTTCAGGGCACAGTTTCCATGGCAAGCAATTGCTACAATAAATCACATTATGCCAACCCATTTAAAATACTCTATGTATCAGTTAGTGCAGTACAATAAATTCACTACGCCAGAGCTTATATCCTGTGATTTTCAGAATTCCCCATTCACCAGTTCACAGGTCCTCTGGTGGAGCTAAAATATTTCTCATGAAAGACAGCACCAGTGTATGCACTACTTCACTGAATTTAAAGCTCAACACTCAGTTGTACCTTCTAGCCTTACCTGGCCATTCCAATGGATGCCTGTGGATCTTAAACTGCATTCCTCCATCAGAGCCCAATTAACAAACTGAAGAATAAAAACCAATAACGTTTTACAGGGCAGATACCGAAAACAGCATCCTTATTCCCAAACATAAATGGTATCTTCTACAGAGGTTGCCTTCTGCACCCAGCCTGTGCAGCTCAAGTTTGGAGGCTTTAGCTCTGTATTAGCACTGTTGCATAATCTCAGCTCCACGAGGCATGTCTGTCCTCTCCCTTCCTCTTGTCATTTGAAGGAAAAGGGTTTCAGAAGGATGTTCTCAAACTCCGCGGTAGTTTCCAGCAGTTACACACCATCGTCTGCCCCTTCTCCTTTAATCAAGGGTTTATCTAAGTTCAAACAGCCCGTGTTAAAACATATAATGTATTACGTCCTTCAAACTCAGCTATTTGCAGCCACTCCCCTCTGAAGGGTACAGGATGCTGAAGCCCCATCCTCCCTCCACTTCCTTCCTTGCCTTGTCCATGGGAGGATTCCTCGGCATGGCCACAGCCCCGCAGCATGGGGCGGGCTGATGTAAACAGGAGGATGGTGAAATCCTAGAAATGACGGCAAGGCAGCCACAGCAACGAGCACAGCAGGAGCTCACTGGAAGTGCTGGCTTTTGTTTACACAGAATTTCGCTCTCTCACATGACTTCCCCACAGTCCAGTTATTTCAGAGAAGACAGGACTGCTCCATGGCACTTGGCTGGGCTGTAGCTGCCTTTAGCCCAGGATAACTCTGCATGGGGCACGCCTGAGCAGGTGGCAGAGAGCTTCTATCATTACCCCTCCTCCATCAGGTTGGTAAATGCCACCTCAGCGTGGGGGCTTGGACAAGGCTCTATTCTGCCAGATGTTGTGACTGCGTCCAGGCCTCATGCTGGATGCTGGCAGGGGACCTACAACCTCTCCAACTTCCAGCAAGAACCCAAACTGTGTCACAAGAACAAAAAGGGTACTTAAAGGTATCTGGTCTGTGGTCTGCAGATCAAGTCTTTCACAGCACACATTTCATGCAACTGCATCCTTGTGGAGCACTAGGCTCAAGCTCTCAAAGCAAATTCTGGTTCTCCCAGTAACATTCAGATTAGAAAAGAGAACCAAAACAAAAAAATCCCCAAACCAAAGAAACAAGGGAGGGAAAAAACAAAAGAACCTCCACTTCTTACAGGAGTATCTGTTCTTATTTGGCTTGAAGATTTTTCCAAAAATTGGTTCCAGTCAAAGTAATTAAGAGGGACTCTTCACTAATGAAGGGCTGAAAGCTACTGTACTGATTTATGTTTGTCTGAGCACCTCTAGGAATTGTATTTTCAATAGAGAGAAGGGGAAATAACACCAGAACTGTGTATGAAATGGCTGGAAACTGTTCTCCCCTGAATTCCAACAGAGTAACCCCAAAAAAGGTTGAGAACAAAATTCTTGGACAGTCTTAAAAGCTGCCTAAGCAGCTACTGGATCCTACTACATGCTATCACAGTTCTCCTTACTCTTCAGAACACTTTGGAAAACTTGGAAGGTAATGAAAATATAAGAGAGTTTTTCAGCTGAGAAAAGAGGCAGAGAAAGGTACAACAGATGCTCTTAGAGCCTCATATAGGAGAGAAGCAGCTGTTGTGGCTCTTCCTGAAGGCAATCATGCACTGCTGGAGGGTGCAGGGCAACACTGTGAACTCCGGCCTGGATATAAATATTGGCCTTGTGGTGACCCAGTCCTGCTATATTAGCAGTGAAGGAGCCTCATCATCTCTAAGCAGGTAGTTAATATCATGATCTATGGTCCAAAAAGCAAAGAGATGCTTGCTCCTCACTGCACAGCAGCACTGTTTCTGTTGCACAGACAAATTTCAGGTTCACATACCTCCACTTACTGGTGCAAGAAGCACCTCGTGTGCCCTCCACGACCCACTGTGTACCACCAATATGTTGTTGACTTTTATTGCTCTGTTACTTTACACAGCAAAAGCAATTATGAATTTTTCTACCTATGACTGACAGGATGGTCAGGAATAGCACCTCTCCAACACTTCCCTCCTACTTCAGCTGCAGAAGCAGAGCATAGAAGCCATACAATACACCCCCACCCAAACACTAAACCATGAAACCTTTTTGCTACCAAAACTTAACACAATGGGGAAATCCATGCACTCATTTTTATACACAGCCTTTATTCTGACACTGGCCATGAGAGAAACTATTTCCTTCTTTTTCAGGAATTACACTACTACATTGTTTCCTTTTCTATGCACACTAACACTTCAGCGTGGGGATCAGAGCATCTCCATATGCCCTCCCACAATGATCTTTCCAGGCACAGCAGCAGCTCAAAGGATTAGTTAACTAGAATGCAAAACACAAAGATATTGCAAAAAAATACAAGTAATTTTTTCAGACATATGACAGTACAATGGCAGCAATAAAGTGGAATTCCAAGTCTCTGTATTCAAAGTAAAGACATCATTGAAATCCAAAGCATTCAAAGACAAAAATAAATCCTTTCACCCATCTCACTGACAGAAATTCAAAAGCATAACAAGAGGAAGGAAATGACCTCAAGCTTAACCTCTTTCCTGAAAATCTTATTAATCCTTCTCCATAAAATGACATGCCCTTCATTCCCATCTATACCTCAGGTTTCACACACATGCCAGCCCCACAGCACAGTGCTCTGTGCACTGTGAGTCACCTCCCCCTGACCTGGCTCACCTGGGAACCCACCTGGGAACCACATCCCACACAACACACATACACTACGCTTGGTTGTTTCTGCAATGCACTACAAAAGAAGATCTACTACAAGAAAGGTGCAGTGTTAGACAAAAAATTCAGCTAGAGAACTACACTGAGTAAACTCTGACAGATGGTACTGCAATGCCCATAGACATAAAGACCATTAGATACTTAATGATATTGCAGAAAACCCCAAACATCTTTGCAAAATTAGATCACCACTTAGATGACTGAGGTCCAGCTGGCTGTACGTGTGGTAAATACAGCATGGGGGGTGCTTCCACCTCCTCCTGAAGGCAGCAACATGCAGCTGAGACAAAAGCTGCACTACCTCTCATGTCAACTCACAATCCTCTCAGCTGCTGATGGTCTGGAGAAAGGGATGTCTGCAGAAGATGGGGACAGCCAAACACAGGGGCCACAGGCAGGCCATAGCTTGGAAATTCAGATTTAGCTCATTAGTGACTACTGAAGTTGGACTACACTTAAAATCTGACATACTACACTCACTCTGTAGGCCATTATATTACAAATATAGGAGGGTAGAATAGCAAAGATGTAAGCAATATATTAAGGAAAAGAGGAGCCTGTCTCTCCCTGTAGCATCATATCCTTTTTGTTTGTTTTGTTTTAAAGCACTTCACTGCATCTCACATCTTGCTAACACTCCACTACAAACCCATCTTCACAACCATAATTCAATACCCTCCCTTTCTGCGATATCCAGTTCCTCACCATATTCCCAAAACTCCCACAACCTTGTATCCTAAAGGTGATTACTGCTTGCTTTAAACAGTAGTAAGTCCAAGAAAGGAAAAAAAACAAACAACCCACACCAAAGAAAACCAACAATAACAACAAAACACCACGAAAACAAACCTGTGTGTACCAGTATCCTAAAGGCTGTTATTTTGGGACAGGATTGTTTAGCACATCTAGAAAAACAAGCCATTTTTTTTCCTAATTAACTGTAAAAGTTGATTTTGTGGTAAATGCTGTGAGAAGGAAATTTAAAAAAAAATAAATAGAGAAAAGATAATCTGTATCTAAGCTTTTCTGTGCCATATTTAATCTGCCAGTCTAAGTTTATTGTGGAATGTTTTTCATCATTTTCCTCCTCAACCACAGCCTTATATGGTGTCAGATAAGCACTTGTTTGCTGGCAGCACACGAGCTGCTGAGCTGGCTTTAGCTGCACACAGAAGAGGATTGCAGCTTCCAAGGATAAAGGGCGTGCACTTTTATCTGTGACCACATTCCCATCACAAGTCTTTGCCAGTAAAAACTCCAAAATACAACAAAGTATTCCTGCTGTGGAAGACATGACACCAGCAAAGCTGTGCTCTCGTCAACATAGCCTATCCTGCCCCTGGGAAATTCTGTTGGTAAATAAACATTACCAACAAAAGCACAATTTTGCTAGCACAGCTGCACTTACAGAGAGGGCTTTCTCTGCTCTGGCTGTCTTGATACAGATCATATGTAATCTCACAGCCAGCAGAAAAAGTGAGGGGTCATTTATTTTATGGCCTCCATGCTGGGTTTTTTATTAACCAGCAAGCATCTGGTCATGTATGCAGACACCCAATGCAGAGAGGCCCCAGAGAAACTGGGGGATTTGCTTGGTGTTTGTTTTATTTTTTTTCTGGTCAAACATTTCTGAAGTGGAAGCAGTGGAAATCACTGCAGGAAGGGCCAGATGGTTATGGCAGCCCTGTCAAGTCTACTATTAGGGTCTGCAAGGCCATCCCTCTGCCCTCCTTCACGCCTTGGAGCAATCCCTCCTCTCAATAAGGCCATTATTACAGTTCAGTCTGCTGCTGCTCTCTGACAATGGTCACATTTTCATTTTCTGAGAGCGGGAGTATTCAGGCAAGGTGAAATTTGGACAAAACTGAGTGGTCTTTAATACACAGTAAATCAAACTGAATGATGTAATGATTTCTTCTGCATTTAATTTCAGTAAAATGTAGGCTCATTTGAGAGCTCATAAACCAACCTTACTCCACATGTGGATCTTCTGTAACTGACTTGCCCCTCAAAAACAGTTTTTTCTTGTACAACTGTCAGCAAACACAATTGCCATAACTGGGAGGGCTTTAAATATAGTCAACATGACTGTGTGCTATTTTCACTTTTTATTTGTTTGCAAATCTAAAAATAAAACACCATTTTGAATCACTCTGAAATGTACATCTGCCCTTTAAACACCATACCCCTCACTGCAATGGACATATATGAAAAGTACAACAGACTAGAGGAGATTTCTAAAACATATGCATGTTATTTTAACCCTGTATTTGGAAACCATTGCAAGTATCATTTCTTCTGTTTATATTTATGAAATTTTAAAATCAGATGCCAGCAAACAAGCACTTGGCAACTGTCTACGAAAACTTACTGATGAGGCTTGAGGACTCAGCTTTATCTCCAGATAACATTTTGTAAATATGTCTCACGTTGGCTACCCATGAAGCAGAGTAAAATTTATTATGAGCATATTTGCTGTTACTGGTCTATCAGTTTGGACAGAACATTGTCTGGTTTCTGGCTTTCCTTTTTGTCCATCCTTCTGCTCCCTTTCCCTTCTTCCTCCAGCTGCCCATACAGCAGAAGAAACTGCCCTACTTTATGTAGGATTTACAGGATTAATGGTACATCATTAACAGAAACCCACTCAGTGGAAAGATGGGTACCCAAAGTAGTAGTTAAGGCAAATATCAAACTTGTTACTACTTTATAATAAACTAAAAAACTTCTTGCCCTAATTAACAGAAACCATTCCAGTCCTAATTATGAGCCTTTCTATTCCCTTTGTCCTACAACTTAATAATGGTATGTTTATAAATTTACTTTATATAGTATATGTATAAGGATTATAAAGTACTACAAATGATTATAAAGTACTTTTACTGTATAAGAGTACTTTACAAATTCACATAAATTTTGCAAACACTTTTTGACAAGTATTGTGCTTATTTCCCTTCTTCATCCTCTGGACGTAAAAGTGAGGTGACGATAAATTGTAAGAAACTATAATTTATTAACATAGTTTTTAAGTTAATAAATTCATCGATTCAAAAAACTCACCTAGTAGATGATCCTGAAAATTGCTGAAAAGCCAGAACTGCTTACTGATTACAGCAATAATTTTAAAATCATCATTCTAACTTACTCAAGTGACACAAATTCTTCAATTCCTGCAATTATCTTCTACAAAAACTGTCCTGAATTCACTGGTGCATTACCCACTTGATGTGCCTCTTTCCCCATTCATTTTCTAACAGGCATATTACTGGCAGAAATATTTGCATTTTACAGATGTTGGAAAATATTCATACAGCACAAAGCAGGAGCTCAGTCAATTGAGATCAATCACCTACTGTATGTCCAGTATCTTGACCAACAAGACCTTCCAGGCAATGCAGGGATACAAACACCAACCACAAGCAGCTACACCTGAAAAGTAACTTCATCATCTTCACGCAGTAAAATAAAGGAAGCCATCAGCACAAGAGCAGTGTCATTCAGCAAGAGCTCATAATTCTAACCCCTCAAGTTATGTCACAACTTTCCATGAAAGAGCCACAGCCCCAAATATATTCATTAGGTATAAATATATAAATTCTGAATAAATTGTAGAAAAATCTCTAATTGTATATATGCCAACTGCAAGCAAACAAAAGGCTAAGTTCAGTAAATAAATTTCTTTTATAGAACTGAACAGGAAAATATGCAGGAAAGCACAAGAGATTAAAGGTATGTATTGCTTCTTAAATCCCTGTAAGGGTCTAAAATATCTTAATGAGCTGAAATGTCATTTGTGGGAAGCTCTCAGATGCGCAATGAGAAGGAGGCACTCCCTTGCCAGATGGCACATTCTGCTGATGTTCATGAAAGAGAATGAGTGGAACCATGAAAATGAATTGTTTTAACAGCCCACATATTCATTCCCTTCAGCAGTTATAACAAGGAGCTTTTTGTACCAGTGAAAGTTTCAGCCTGAATCACTGAAGGTTTTCCACAGGATTTTTATTTAAAAAAAAAAAAATTAAATTTTGAATCCCAGAGCCAACATCACTCAAAAAGCTGACCCAGCCTTGGCACACAGTGATCCATCAGCTGCTTTTATGGTTAACGAATCAGGTGTTGTCATTTTGCTTTTGATAGTAAGTCCCACCTTCAGGTTTCCCAAAACTTTGCTTACTTTCCTGGAATGAACCAGCAAGGAGTAAAGTCTGTGCCAAACACTCCCTAAGGATCCTGTGAGGGTTCATTTAACCACTCAAGCACTTCTGCATTTTCAGCCCTTGTTTTACTTGGTCTTTACATAGATTTATTCATTATAAAATGCTTGGCATGTATGAAAGTGCTATTTATTGCTGGGGGTGAAGGGCTAAAACAAGACACCCCAGATGCAGTATACACAGAAAAAAGAGCGTTCCAATATACAACAGCCAACATCTAGGGATCCAGGACGTTAGTTTGGGGTTTGTCTTCTCAAATGTTTGATGGTTTGAACTCTGGACCTATTGTGATGGCACAAACATCTCTGAATTTCCAGCAACGTGGCATCCTTCAACACTGTGTGGAGACAACGGATTCCTCACTGGAAGGAGTGGAAAGACTGCTCCTGGATTCCTCAGCCTCACTTCTGATTGCACTCGATTATTGCCTGCAGTTTCTGACATTGTCTGATCAATATTCTTCTTAATATGTTCCAGCCTTTTGACAGCCACATTATCAGCTACCATTTCACTCTCGCTGTTCAAGTCCATTCCCATATCAAATATAGAAACATTTCTAAAAATTCTTATTTTCTAGAGGGGGGGTGGGGAATCAAAACATTTCCTTGCCAGTTCCAAGCAATTACTCACTGCCTTTTTGAAATCCTTCTAGTTTCTGAAAGTTGTCAAAAAATATGTCTCTGCAGCACACATCTCTTAAGGATCTTGTGGGATTTTATATTCCCTTAGCAGCTGTTGTTTTTTAAGTTTATCGTCAATATTATGAGCTGTTCAGGCAGGAATGCAAACTAGTCTATTGTTGTCATTTGACATTAATAGGTTTCTTAGGGAATTTATTAGAAAGTCAGGGAGCTTCCTGGTTTGGGATATAGAAAAATATTTATATTGAAACAAGATGCTTTTGTCATACTTCAATTTCTCAGTAATCTAATCCAAATGTAAACACCCTTAAAAAAGAGGAAAGGGCCCAAGAATACAGGTGCTCATCCAAGGTAGAGCCAGCATTATTGCTTCCCTCTCGTGCCTCTATTAAAGAGTGAAATCATTAACTGTGATATTGTGATAAGCAATTTCCCCTTTTGCTTCTACAAACCACATAAACTCTAGCTCAAAGAATCAGTAACATATATAAATCCTCCTGTTTGATTTAAAAAAATGTTTATATATGTATATATGTATATGTTTGCTAAGACATCCAAATGGCTGGTAAGTAACGCTGCAGAAAACCTACAAAGAGTAACAAGGTCGGCATAAAGAGAGCACACTCATGTATGTAAGCACAGTGGAACATGCTGAATAATGAGCCTTCACTACCTCTGCCACCACTAGCCCTTACTTTTCCTGGCCAGCTACACTTTCCACCTCCCTTTCATTGCCTCATCATGGCAAGATCTAAAGGCAGATTGCTGTCTTCCAGAGTTTCCATTGCTGAAAAGCTCCTCCAGGCTTCTTACAGTCTCTTCACCTGAAATGGGTTTATTTGAAAATTCTGTTCTGAACTGGCATAAAAATAGACCTAAGCATTACAATAGTTTGAAAATTATTAACGAGGCCATTGCTGTAACTTGACTTCAAATGTGTCGAGACATCTGAGTGTTGGTGAGTATTTCCTACTCCTAGTTCTAACCAGATTCCTCCTTTTATCTATCTTCTGCTTTTCATGCAAGGACTCAGAATTTGCTTTAGATTTGATATGGCTATTGTAGCCAGTACTATTCAGTGTGATAGTGGATAGCAAGAAGCAGGAAAGCAATACACAAAAACTACAAAAAACAAACCTATGACTTTAAAGTATATAAAAATGCAAACAAAAAGTCCTGTTCAGATTGGTTATATCACACCCAACTAGCCACAAGTTTGTACAGTGAGCTCTAATCCTGAAACCTTTGTTAGTACAATTTATAAATGGAGTCCCTGGGGCATAACTTTCAGCAAAGCTGTGGTTTCTTAATTTTTGCGTAATTTTATATCATATGTCATTGATTACTTACAAACACAGACTATCCCATTTGGGGATCTGGCACTTGCATTCTGACATTGCAGACTTTACCAGCACAATTAAGGAAATACTGTCGACAACAGGAGAAGAGGTTTTTGGATGAGCATATGACTGAAGTCTGACCCAGTTCACTTTACAAAAGCACATCATGTTTTTCTCAGTCCTTTCTACGAAACATTATAGTGTGCTTAAACACGGTATTAATCTTCAAGAAAACACAGGCTAACCCAGAAATAGATCAGGATCACACACACTTTCAAAGATGGTATTTTTGCAGGTTATACAGACAGAGGAAATATAATGTACCTGCCTTTCTGTACTGTCCCTGACCTGATTCAGGTTCCCTTGGACTGCAGTCTGGGACTTGTTTACCTGATGGAAATTCTTGTTTTTTTATTTGTTCTTTGCCAAGACCACCGAGTCCCTTTTGTCACAGTGTGCTGGCAATTTTTCCTGGTGGCTGTAGACACTAACTTTTGCAGATTTTCTCTGTCACACTTGGGATACCATCCCCCGTGGCTCACACAGGAGCTGCAAGCAGATATGCCCACTGACCTGCAAGTCAACCTTGTGTCAAGCATTGTTTTTTCTGCATTCCTACCAAATCAATCAATAATTTCTTCAGATTCTTCAACAGGGACACTTCTAATGATACAATGCTTTTGTTTGGTTTTTAATAAACGATTGTGCCCTTTTGCTTGCCCTTGCTAAGAGGAATGCAGCACACATTGCCTGCCCATGAGGTTGCAGAGGTCCAACCTGGCCACCTCGTCAAGAACTGGAAATTGTTAAATAAAAATTAACCACACCACAACGTAGTTAGACTCTATACAAGAAAAGTACAGAGGGCTGGAAATATTTATAAGGAGCTGGAGAGAAACTATAACAGATATACCCCACATACATATCACAAAAACTGGAGGTGGAAAAAAGCCATTGCTATCCTAAATCCTCTACACAGTGAAGAGGGGCTGCTTTACAACTGCTCATAATCAGAGTTGGTTTTTCGAGTCATTAGTTTGTTCTTTCCACCACCCCTTCACGTTTCACTCTCTTCCCTTAGTTCTTTCATAACTGAGAAATACCTGTGCTCCTCCCTCAGAAAGCACTTCAGCTGCACCAAGGGCCAGGTCAGAACTCCTGTGCCACCTGCAGCTACAGCTCCTCACATACACAGCTACTTCACTCCTAAATGTCATATGAAAAAGCTTATGGATCACAGTATCAAACTACCGTGGCCAACTCTTACACTGCAGCAAGAGAAATGCAGCAAGTTAATTGTTCATGACTGCAAGCCATGGGCAGACACTGCTGACAACCTGAAAACCAGAGGCAGAGTCCTGTACCATCTTCTGCCTCTCTCCATTGCAGCTGGATTTTTTTTAACCTGCATTTATCCTATTGTCACTGCTTTGCAACACTTTACAGAGCAGCAGGGTCAGCTCCCTTGCAGATGCTCTGCGCTTTCTTTTCTCCATTGTGGCGTGCCTGTATTCAGATTTTTCTGGAGCGCCTAAAAAGCTGACAGTGCACGTCATCTGTTTGGAGATGTGGCATTTACTGCTTTCATCAGGGACTTCCTGTGTAATACACCAGGGCAAGCTGGCTCATTACTTGCTGCCTCAGAGTTCAAAGTTCAGCTCCAGACCGAGATGTCAAACTTTTTAAACATTAAGGATCATCTGGTTTTACTTTTAGTTTGGCTCATCAGGGAGAAAATCCCAAATCATGGTGTTTGATGCTGGCTTTCTCATTTCTGTCCCTAAGCTGCTGAGTAATCCTTGGGAAGCAAAGAAAAGCCTGAAGCCTTGCCTACCTAATGCATAAGACAGACATGTTACTAAAATGGTGTCCTCTTACTTATTTTTAAACTAACTATATAGAACTGCAGTGGGTTGCCAGCGCAGTGACTCAGCAAAGCCCTGTGCAGGGAAACTCCCTGCTGGGACTCCTCTCCAGGTCGTGGGCCTTTCCCCGTGGAACAAATACACCTGCTTTGGGCACAAGCAGCAAGGGCTCCTGAGATCAGAATGAAAATGGTTTGTGAGTAATTAAATAAGGAGCAGAGCACCTTGCCCATGCAGCCTTCAGATTTCACAATGTTATTTTACAAAGGCTTTGTAGTACTCAACTCTGCATCTTTCTGTTACTCCTCTTAATTTACACCCAAGTTCAGCAGCATCCTTAGTTTTGTATTACAGAGCCTGCCTGTCACTTCCCAGTCTGCACCTCCCATACTAACACCTGCAAGTCTAAAAGCACAGCCCACATTCCTAACAGCAAAGCTCAGGTGCTTTTCTGGGGTATCTGTCTCCTAAATCCTTTTGGAACATGGAATATATATAAAAATTTTCAGATACTATCTATTAATTAGCATCCACAGAATTATCAAGGGTGTCTGTGACTTCAAACACAATATCCTCTATTCAGTAAGCAATTTATTTCAGGAGGTTGACTCATTTCCTTAAAGCTTTTTCAGCTATCTGTTGTGACTGAAAAAAATTCAGAAAATTTAGAAGTACTCAAGGAAATGAGCCAACACATCCTGGAAGAAATGCATCCAATATACACACACAATAAGATAAGTCAGTCTTACATTTCTAAAGAAATGAGCAGGAAGGAGGTCTAAAAGAACCTGAAATATTTTCTGTGAAACACAATGTTTGTTTCCCATCATCACAACTATCCTTACGCCCACTTGAAAAGCCACACACTGTGGCTAATCAGGAAGTGTTTTTTCTCAGTTTTTTTTCCTCCCTGCAAACAAAAAAAACCTTCCCTGAAATAGTTTAGTGAATCTCCCCTATATTTAAACTAAAAACATTGCTGCCAGTGTGCCTCATGAGAACTTTCAGATCCCTGGTGTTTACCCCTAGAGGTGTAGAGTCCATGATCTCTGTACATCCAAGACAAAGCCTTCTCAGTGATCTGTATAATGCACCACTGAACCACCTCATCACTGACTCATTACCTTCACTGGTTTCCAGCAACCTCTCAATGTATCAATACACTTGTAAATATTCTTGAGTATCAAATAAGCCCCTCAAAGTAACTGGTAGAGTTCATGCTCTGGCTAAACTGACGAGTTTTCTATGAGAAATTTAAATGGAATTTGAGGACAAAGTCTTGACTCTATATTTAACTGCACAGCAGTCCTAAGTGAAACAACATCATGTAAACAATAGCTACTTCCTAACCTGTTCTTCATTACCTGCCATGCATCAGATGGAGAAGAGGGGAAAAAGGGGTTGGAAGATCACCCAGGATTTCTGCAATCTCCTTTAGCACGAGACCATTTAGAACTTCCATTTAAATTCCAACAATTTAGAACTTAGGTTAAACTAACTTCAGAGTAATGCACTGATGACATAAACAGAGCTCTCTCATACTAACCAGAAAAACTGCCAACTTTTTTTGAGCACCATCCTATCATATTCAGAGTAATAGGAATGATTTTTTTTCCTATACATTGCCAGATCATTTTCCTCACATATATGCTTTATTAGTTTTGTAATTAGATAGATGACTTCTTCAGGGTTAAGATTTACATCTTAAATGAAGAGGATACCAATATAGTTATTTCTAATCTCAAATCTTTAATTTGATGTCATGAAGATGACAGAAATGAAGCCAAACACTGCTTGTGACAAGTACTTAAATATCTCTGAAGATTAAACTAGACAAGACCAAAGCCAAAAGAAGCACAAAGGTCATGTTATAATTCTTCAGAAGCAGTATCATTTTTACCAGTGCCAAAAATCAAAGCCAATTATATTAAAATCATCACTAGAAGACAAAAAAAAAAGGAGATAACCATTTGGCTTATTTAACTTTTTAGCACGAAATCTCAAAAGTAAAAAGCTTTCTCTCTCTCACAGTGTTGAGGCAACAGCAAACAAAGGACACAAAACTATGTAGACTAATGGAGGCAAAGAGATTTTATTAATTTGTGTAAATGTCTTGAAAGCCCCTACAGATAACATTTCAATTACATCTTATACATTCCTAGCAGAATACTTTTAAAGAGCATTAATTCCCTGGGACTCTGCAGGTGAGAAACAGAACCTAGAATTGAATGCAACTACAAACAAAGGCTCGCCAACTCAGCTACTCCCAGCGGCAATGCAAGTAAACCCAGACCACAAACTGCAAAAAGCCCAATCAGACTTGTGCTCCTGTTCCAGCAGCTTGCAGATCATATTCCATCACACCTCTGTGCTGGGGTCTCTGCTGCACGTTGCACCTGCGCAGGTCCAGTGGCAATCCAGGGACAAACAGGCTCTCCCTCACTCCTGCAGGTGGCCCTGCTGTCCCTCAGCCCCTCCGAGATGCTAAATGGGCACAGAGCTGGTGGCACTCTTGAGAGAGCAAATGTCCTGCTATATTAGCATTGCTCAGCCAAGGGCAGCAAAGAGCAGCATCCGTGGCAGTAATTCACGTAAACCTGAAACATGGTCATTTGTTTAACTTCCTGAGCAGCGGAGAAGGAGCGCACTCAATTTAATGGGCTCTAATTAGGACTGCTTTCCAAAACCAAATCTTATGTGCTAATGACTCAGAACATCCAGCAGAATGGACAACAAAAGCCAAAGCTACTTGCATCACTGGGGCAATGGCACGGATGTCAGGTGGGATGTTTGCGATTTTACTTGCTGAACACAGAGCACGGATGTGTTTGGGGCTTTTTAAAGGAAACAGGACAACGCACTAGACTCTTCAACCTATTGCTCAAATAATTTACAAGTTACAGAACACCTAAAAGAAAGTGTTGTTGCCTGCCCATTAAATTCCACCCTATCAGTAACTCCTAAAAATCTTATTCATTGTTGACTTTGGTAGAGTGTTCCATCCTTATTCAGTATCTGGAAAGCGACTGCCTGCTGTCTGCTAAAATTCAGAGATGCATCTATGTTGAAAAATTTGTCAAACTGAATTTTCCCCCACCCCTCAGGTTACCATCTGCTGAACTATGTCATGCATGAAAATCTATATACAAATTAAACTACAGTGAATATAGAAATATATATTTTCTTCACTTTTTTTATGAGGCCATTACTTGACATTTATCTCAGCAGCAACAGAATGTGCCTACTATTGCTCTATACATATTTCATTTTATAAAGCCAAATCCATTTAGGCATAACTGGCTTCACATGCAAGAAACTGCTCCCACATTGGATGGCAAAGATAAAACATTAAGGTCCTGATCTTGCAAGGCATCAAATGCATTCAGTTCTTAGCCCTCTTCACAGATGACACCTATTAGGGTCCAAGCTTTCAGTTTTCATCTGTTGAAAATTATCTTCAAGTGTGACTCCAGTCACATGAACTACATTTTTGACCATCAGATAGTTTAAATTCTCAAGGAAGGAAGCATTTCATGGAGCATGAAAGTTCATACTATATCTGAATAGAAATCTCTCTCTTCCTCTTTGCCTTACTACAGCGCATGCAAAATGGCTATGTTATATTTATGGAAATTGTAGGTTCACTTTTCGCATTACTGCACACTGATAAGGGATTAATTTATTTCCAGGGTTAGGGCAGGAATGACAAGGGCAATGACCCTACTAATTTTGATGAACTTTCAAGGACTACTGGCACATTAGTGATGGAATGAGTGACCAGTGACTTGAAACACAGCAGAAGACTAAACAGTTTGACATTAATTCTGAATGACTGCTAGACAAAGGAGGTTGAGCTCATGAAGAGAGTTTGACCAGACCTTGAAACAAAGCTCACAAGCACAGGATTTGCTTGCCTGGAAACTGGCTGCCCACCAGAGTGAGAGCAATGGAGCCCTGGCTGCCACTGGGCACGGGGACAAGGCACGGTGCCAGTGCAGAGGGCTGTAAGCTGTGCTGTTCCCAAAGAGCGAGCGCCAGTTAAGCACAATCAGTCTATCTGCACTCTCACCCCAAAATCTTCACCCCAAAGCAGTACCTCTCTTAGCCAAACTGGCGACCTGTTACAAGGGTTGGGTACCACTCAGGCTCAGCTGAAAATTTTTCCATACCAGAGGAGTTCTACGATTGTCCAGTCTGGCCTTTCTCTGGATCTTTTCTGTTCCTCAGATAGTATAAATTGCAAGACAGATCCAGATGAGCTTTGCTAGGAAAGGAGCCCTATCAAGATCAACACTAGCACCTTCACTAACCCCTTTCAGTTATAATTTAAAAGCTTGTATATCCAATATCAGCATAATTTAAAAGATTGTATCAAACATATCCACCAATACAGTGTTAGTTTCAGAGTCCTAATATGCTTGTGTGTAATCTTTTCATGTGCCACTGGTTTTAACTGCAGTCACATCCTTAACACACCCGGTTTAACACTCAGCTTATAACACTTCTCCATTAATTCAGATTCTTACAGTCATTGATAAATCTGTGCAGATGCAGGAGCCAAGGACTTCATAAAAAATTTACACTATGGAAAATGCAAAACTAATCTATAATCTATTTCTCACATGAAAACTAATCAATAGATGAATTAATGCAACTCCTTTTTCAATCCAGTTGTCAGCGATTTGCAATAACTGTTTTTCTCCAATTATTTTAAAAATACTTTGTGGCATTTTGATTTGATGATAGAAAACAGCACAGGAAATGTCTTAAAAAAAAATAAAGACTAGCTTCCTTCAAACAAATTAAAATATAAGCTTAACATAAGGCAGTTTATGGTGAAAGGGAATATTAGAATTCAGAAGTCTACATTGTTTTCCATTATCCAGTGTTTGTATTTGCCATCTTCCCATCTGCTAGAACAGTCACTTCAAAAAGGCAGGGTGGGGAGAACACTACTTTCTATCCAAAGGATTATAAATGTTGTCATGCCAAAACCTCTTGCAATGGAAAGATACTGACAACACAGCTGAAAGAGTCCTCCCTGCAGCTATGTTTGTCTAGTTTTCAGGTCAGGGGTATCTCAAAAACTTAAAAAACATGATTAACTGCAAAGTTTGGATGTTCTGACAAGACTTTCTCTGTCACAGTTTAAACTTCTTCCAGACATACATATCATCCTAGAAGAGTCTAGAATTTTGGGTTTATTTCTTTTTTTTACTAGGGAAATAATTATTTTCTTCTTAAAAACCCCCAAAATTTATGTATTTTAACATAGTGAGTGTGTCTTTTAAGGTATCTGCTGCAATCAATGAAAATACATACAGAAACTATTTTCTATTCATGTCTTCTAATTTTTGTGGTAGAGAGATGGCATTATGCTGTCCATACACTGATCCTTGAGCAAAGTTTACCAGCTCACAAAAGAAGAGAAGGGAGGACCAAAATCTGCGTTAGACTGCCTTCATTTTTCATTTTTGCACTTGAGAGGTGGCCTTTCCTTACATATTACTGAGTCACCAGCCAATGAAATATTTCAAGGTGGCTTTTTTCCACACACCGTGGTTGATGACAAACAGTTCAACACCAGCCTGGGGCAAGCCAAAGCCAGAGACCACCACGAAGCCAGCTGGGCAAAGTTTGACTCTTCTGCACAAAAACTCAGGCCAGTGGTTTGCAGACACCAGCAAACCAGCAGCCAGAATGAGGAGTGACCACAAATTAATAGTATTATGCTTAGCAACTAGTCAACAGATATTAACAGTACTGCTCAGCTTTTCACATACAGAAAAGGAGAGAAAAGAACAGAACAGGAAGGGGGGTAAAAAAAATCAAGTGAATAATCAGACTTTTCTGGAAGATAATAAAGATATTACTTTGTATGTGTTTTATAATGGAAACCAGATAAATCTTCTGGGAATAAAGTATCTTAACATTTTATAATCTCTCTGTCTAATGTGAGCCACTATTTTAAGTGTATTAAAGGCAGTTTGTGCAAAAGCTTTTTTTCTTTTTAATCTTGTCTGACCTGAAAAGGAGAGGCTCCAAACTCCATTACCCTAGGAGGCTTAGGATAAATCTAGATCCTATCTAAACTGCCCTATATAGCTTCACATCAGGGTGGGAATTTTGTTTATTTTGATTTTTGTTTTGTTTTTATAATGCTATTTTGGATCCAGCAGTAGGTATAACAAAAAGGCAAGCAGCCTGCGTAAAGCAGCTGAGGGAAACAAATATAATGACCTTTGATAGGCAACATTTTAAATGTGCTAAGGATCACTAGAATGAGGGCATGTACCTCATAAATAGGACTCCATAAATTAGGACAAAAATAGGCCAACCTGGGCAATTTGGCCATGGGAGATAATCTATTTAAAACAGAAGTAGGGTTTGCTTCTCTCTCCTGACTTTTTACTATTTTGTACTTCCTGTTTTCTTCAAATATGAGACTTCATGACAACCCATAAAACTCATCAAGATTCCACTTCCCTCAGCAACACACAAGCAGTGCAGAGTCCACCTGCTCATCATCTTGAGCAGTTCTCACCTTCCAAGGAAGTCCTGGAACCCTGTTGCTATAATAACACACTGGCAAGAAAACCAGGGTGTTTCACAGTCCCTTCAAGCTAAACATCGATTTCCCTTCAATTGTTACTGGGTCCAATGCTCTGCATAGCCTTACTCACTATAAGGCTCCAGAGCTTGACCACTCTTCCCACAGAAAGATGCAGATTCCTCTTAAATAGTGTGTAAAAAAAAACAACCAACCTCCAATAAATTCAATATTGCTCATAACAATAATTTTTATAACAGTCGTATAAAAAGCAAAAGCCGGGTCTGTACCGAACAAGAAAACCTCATGGATCTAACAGGATGTTTGTTAAAATCTGTAGTCTTCTACAACTTCAAAAGATGAAGATTTTTCAGTCTAAATCCTAGTTTAAAAGAATCCTTTCTTTTCATCATGACAGAAAGACTGAAAACTTACCTTTACTTCCCCAAGTAAGCACAGGTGCAATACCTCTACTAAAGAGACCCCCTTCAAACTTCATCACACCCTGACACTTTCAAGTGATGATGCTCATAAGTGGTCATGCAAGAAGAAATGAAAAGTCCACTCCAGGCAAAGTTTAAAGCTGAATTCAAAACGATAAACCTGCATTTCAGATTTGACAATTTCACTTTTCATGCAACACTGCCTGATTTACCTAAAGAGGGAAAATAACGTTTCTGCCCTGCATGTAGTCTCAGTGGGACACCTCTCTGAGCTTTTATAGATGTGTTATCCACATTCTCCACACATCTCGCCTCTGGAGGTGGAAAGCTGCTTTAAGAAAACTTGATGGACAAGACTGTTCAAGAAGTGCTACTGACACTTTTAAAAGTTCAGCCAGTACAAACCCAGAAATAGCCAGGAAAAAGGATGTTTGCCTTCACAGAATACACTCTGTCCCTCAC
Organism: Campylorhamphus procurvoides; assembly: GCA_013396655.1. NCBI lineage: Eukaryota > Metazoa > Chordata > Aves > Passeriformes > Dendrocolaptidae > Campylorhamphus > Campylorhamphus procurvoides. The sequence continues at coordinate 1,078,534 of WBMV01003263.1, read as the reverse complement.
ATACACTTTGCTTCTGATAATCCTTAGGAATACACTGGGAAGGAAAAAGAATATCTGTCCAAAGCAATCCCTCCGCAAGAAAACAGACCAAGTTTTAATCATGCACATTGATGAAACAGAGGAAGATACAAGTACGGTGTAAGTGAGCAAACTCACACATATATTTAAAAACATTCCTTAAAATACAAAACTCTAGAAAAACTGAGCATGATTTTAGCCATGTAGGGCTACCTAAAATTTTTCAGTTAGGTTCAACTTCTCGCATTTAAAAATGAAAGACTGAAGGTTACTGCAGAACAGTATCTTGTGATTTAATGTCTCATAAAATACACGGCCTTTTCTACAGAGTATTTGCTCATTTATGACTTCCTTCCCTTTAAAAAAAAAAAAACACACCAGAAGTCCAGAAAAAAAAACCACACAGATCTCATAAATAACGAATCAGTCCATCAGAATAGGATGATTCTGTTTTTCCCCTCTTAGGCTTTTCGCATTTTCAAATGGTAACATCTCTTTTCATAACCATTTAGCAGGCCAAACATTTCACTGAAGTTGTACTGTACTACAACAAGCTCCGCCAGTGACTCTGACTGCTGACAGTCCTGCAATCAACTGCACCACCAATGCCTGGGTGAATGCGTACAGAGTGATTTCTGGTCAGTCCCTTGCAAAGAAAGGTGTTTAAAAGGTTGGTGGGATTCCTAGTGAGCCACTGCAGTTTTAACCAAGAAATAAACCTCTCAGAAGCACAGAGTGGTGAGTAAATTAATGAAGAGGCAAGATAGTTTCCACTGTGCTGTTTTCAATTCTTTTTATAATGGATGTATTCTACATAAGTTGACATAAAAATGTACCTGGATTGCTTCATATGTTTGTCAGATCTCTGTACAAATACCTCAGGTCTGAATGATGCTCAATTTAGGATGTTCATCTTCACAGAATTAACCACATTTTCCCCCTTATAAACACTGATCCACCTTTCATGACAGTTAATTGTACAACCAACATAAAAAGAAAAAGCCACTAGACTATGTTTTTGGTTATACTATGTGGTTTTTTAATAGGAGCGAAATATTTGCCTTTTTCTGATCCTAACTCCTTGGAAAATGGTGCTTTGCTAGAAGACATAGGGGAATATTGTAGATAAAGCAGTAAGTTGGCACAGCCCCAGTGCTGCCTTGTCTTGGTGAGCACACACAATTTCCACTGCCTTCAGGAGGCTGTGCCAGAGGAAAGACTTTGTAAGTGAAATGATTCTCGTTTTAAACAAAGACCAGGATGGATAACCTCAAGCAACAACATTAAATGTTAATGACATGTTTGAGAATGAAGCCTTTATTCTTAAAAATATTCACTAACTAACATCCCTCTCCTGAGAAAATTAGAAGTGCCGTCAATTTCCAAAGGATTAAGTGGAAACTGAGGGCACTTCACGGCAATTAGTACAAAGGACTGAAAATCCTGGACTATATTTGTGCAACTTGACTTACCCTAACTGTGTCTGTAAAAGTTATGCAAATTAAAAGTTTTTTAGATCACATCCTGATAAATATTTTTATTTATTTGTTTTTAAAATACTTGAAGGAGTTTATAAAAAACCTGTAATCAAAGATTCAGGCATGCCTATCAGGTTGAATATGCCCTTACCTCTCTGTTGTTATAAAATGTGCAATTCCATCACTCAGAACGGCAAGACCACATGTCTTAAATGAAAGACTGCTCAAATCTGTTTTAAATCAGTAACAAAACTCTCACCCCTGTGCATGGATTTCAAGTGGTAGTGGAGACAAAAGCTCTTGGACCTTCCAGCATTTACCAAGCAAACATCCACACACTCCAGTATTACACAGTAGCAGAATGGGGGGGTTAGGACCAAGAAGGCATAAATTTGGCCACTCTTTGCAGGATTCTTACTCTGTGGTAACTTAACATTGGTTTGTACTTCAGGGACTCAACAGACAAAGTGGAAATATCATGAAAGAAAGATAAAAATCACTTGTAGCCTACCATCAGACCCAATCAGAATTTTACTGAGCTATTGCACTTTAGTGAATTGAATACCAGTCCTGAAGTGCTGTGAACCACAAAAACACCACAGGAAGGGGTCAAACCTTCATGCCGATGATGCTGCCAAGGTATTTAAAGCAGAATGTTTAAGCTCCATTTAGCAGTCTGTGCATTTTACAGCACAAATCACACTTCAGTTGCTAAAGCTGTTGGGAAGATCAATTTCTGTTTATTATGGAGACACTTCGTTAAGGTGCTTAAATGTTAGTGCATATCCACAGTTCATTCCAGGAGAGACTGCAGCTCATGGAGCAACTGCAATATAGCTTTTATAACTAAGTAAGCACTGGAAACACCACAAGTCAGTACAGTTTGTGAAGCTGCAGTAATGCTGGAAAAAAATATCTGACAAAAAAAAAAGAACCAGAAACAGCATTCCATAGCATGTAACATTAAGGGATGCAGAGAGGGAACATCCTGGAAAAAGGTGGCACAGCAAGTATCTCTCCAAAATCCTACTGAGGCCAATTTCATCACACTACACTACACTTATTCCTAGCACAGACAGAATTCCAGCAGGCAGAATTGTTTCCATCAGTGTCCGCTGTGGCTGCTTCTGGCAGCTTGAATTGACAGTCCCTTTCTATGTGTGTAATTAGGTTCAGAGAAGCAGCACAATTTTGAAACAAATCAACACATCAGTCCCACTTCCTGAGCACTGGTTAAATTCAGAGAGTAATTTTAGTGCACGTGAACTGATTCCTTGAAGAGGCAACTAAACCCCACGTGCCCCTACAGCTGCCCAGGTGCCACCTCTGCTCCAGCTCCCAGTGGGGACAAAGGCTGTCCTTTGGACAGGTCCAAAGCACACATGCAGCAGAGATCTTTGCATCCAGGGACCTGATTCAACATAACACAGTGGAAAATCCCAATCTGAGTATGTTACTGATGCCAGGCTCTCAGCACAACTGCTCTGACCTACTGATCCACTCCTTTTGAGTCACATTATTTGCTAATGCACACACAGCCCACAGACCCTTGCATGCCAGCCCGGAGCTCTTTCCAGCTCCCTCCTGAACAGCACAACAAAAAGCACATAAAAGAATACCTTTAGAGAATTTCCTTCTACAATACCAAAAATTCTCACTCCTTCAGAACCACCTTCAAATTTTCCAGTCTGTAAGCCAGCCACCAGCAAAAGGGAAAACAGGAAACTCTTTTCTATGCATATTTATTGTTTACGAGTAATGCATTTCATCTTCTAGAGGGTCACTGTGGAACCAGATCTGCACTAATTACAGTCATGTTTTTACATAGTCCACTGCACAAGAAAAGCAAAGAGGAATCCAAGGTAATTCTCTGCAGTCTTACCTTGCTATTAATTATGTAGGATGTCAAAACACATATCAGAAAAGAAAATATGAAGTGGCAAAAGAGCAAGAAACACACAGAAATATTACAACACGGTCCTGACTTACCTATGTGATAAAGTCCTATCCAGTCAGTTGGGTCTACTTCTTCCTTAATATCCCAGAAAATGATGAGGTTCTGAGACTGTCCCAAGGTGTATTCGTACATGCTGGCCGTCAAACTTGACCTGCTGTCCGAGGTCACTAAATCAGTGTCACTGTTGGCACGCTGCAAGTTCATGTTCTCGGCCATGGTGCCCTGAGAGGCCAAACTCTGCAGATTCTCTGGGCTCAGAGTATAGCGGAGCTGTGGGTTGCGACGCCGCACAAAAAGCAGATGTTCGCGGGCTGAACTGGCCATCTCTTCTCCACTCTTGTCAATTCACGTAAAAAAGTTGTTGTTCAGAGATCTATGAAGAAACAGAAAAGGAAGTTTAAAGTGAGACAGGAGGTTACTCAGTCAAACATTAAATGGAGAAGCATTAGTGCAGAAATGTTCCCTCAGAAGCCTAAAGTGGACAAGGTACAAACTTTTCCTGCAAACACCTCAGTGGCTGTAGATTAAAAAACATAAAAAAGTTATGATTCACTTGCAACAAAACTCAGAGTTAGCCACACACCACAAAATAACATTTGTAGGTGAGAAAATAGCAGAAAGCAAATCAACCAAGACAATCTTTGAAGCAAAAACAGCCGCAGTAGCAAAGCTAATTTAAGTCTGGCCTGAAGAGTGAAATAGCCTTAAGAGTGAGGACGTAATGAACTCAACTTCCACCATAAAAAATCACAGCAGTACATGATGTATATGGTTGTTTCAACAATATGTACTGTTTGTTCAGCATGAGTTAAATGTCAAAGATATTAAAAAGGTATCCCAGACTTATGCTACTACCAAGTCATTTTGTAAGGATTTTATAAGGTGCAAAGCACAGCTTCTGAGATCTTCTATACCATACAAAACCACACCAAACCATTGACTGGAGTACTTTAGACTACAGGTATATAATCAATTAGCCCATGTCAATTCATATGTGAAGTCAAATTTTGTTGTCCTTTTCCGTACATCAGAAAACAAGGGCCTTATAAATTTACTGATTTTTCTCTTGCCCTAAGGAGACACCTCCCTGAAGTGTCTTCCCTCAAACAGTCATGTCAATATCATCACATTGTACAATATTCAGTAGCAGAACTTGCGTCTCATTTTCCATAGCTATGAAAAGTACCGTCACTTGAAAATAAGCCCTCACATTACTCACAGCTTGAGATAAATCATCAGAAAGGAAAGACAAGGACAGCAAAATATTGAAAGAGGGAACAGCTTATAGGAGGGCAGAATCCATGATGGGGATTCTCTGGCCACAGAAGGAATGCAAAGATTTCCTTATCTAAGTTACAGGACTTGCACCAAAGCTGTTTGCCTTTTCCAAAAGCTATAGTTTGTATTAACTCACTGTTCCTTTATTTTACAGAGGAAATAAAACAGTCCTTATCTGCCAGAACCAATTGCTTTCAGAAGAAACTGATTTTTTTTGTAATCTGTTTTTCAGTCAAAACTGTGAAAATGATCTGTGCTATATTCACCTGGAATGGGAACCATGTGTTTCCTCCAAAGCCAAACCAAACCAATGCAATGCAGTCCTCCTGCCCAGCAGTAACTTCAGAGCTCACTGGGAAGAAATTGTGTTGGACTCCTTACACTCTTCATACAGCTTGAAAACAGTTTTTCAGCGTTTCTGACCAGTTTGTGGCTAAACCAGTCATATCAATTAGTCCATTATAGTATCTTCTGTGAGGGATGTATACTGCAATAAAGACCTCCTTATTTTTTAATACATAAATTTATATAAACACATAGAAGGAAAATGCATGCATAACAACACACAAGTACCTGTGTATTATTCCAGGGGTTTTTCTTGGTGGCATAACCTTCAGCTGTCACACACAGATCTATTTGTTCTCCTAAAATAGCCCAAGCATTGTCAGACAGTCCTGTGTGTCACCTGCTCTAGTGTTCCTGCTTTCAAGCAAGAAAGCCCATAATGCAGAATGAAGTAGAGCTGAGGAGAAGTAAGTGGATTAATTGGCCACTTCCATAGTACCATAATTTTAATTAGACCTACATTGCACTACTGCTATCAACCAAATGTCTGACAAACAGGTTTATTAGACAGAAACTCTTGCCTCTAGAGGTCAAAAGACATTTAAATATTAAAAAACACATAGAGTCCTTGCAGATCCCAAGACTGTGATGAACTAAAAACAAAAGAAGGGGGTGTTTGGTTGGTTGTTTTTTTTTTTTAAGAAAAGGACATTTTATATTTTGAGGGTTTTCTTTTCGTATTCATTCTTCCTTCCCCACATGATGCATCTTCAAAAACTGCCTCTTCACTTCCATTTCCTATCACTCATCTGCAATTTTCTTTTCAATAATATTTCAGTGTATGGACTCTACGTGTATCAAAAATTCTTCTACTATTTTTCAGCTTCAACAGGAGATATTTTGCAATATTAAGAACTAACAAAGGGGGAAAATAAAGCTTATCTCATCCAGCTATATACAGTTCATCACACCATGTACAAGGTTCAGCATCAAGTAACACAGAAAAGGAAGGAAACAAAAACTCCATTCAATAATTTACATATACAGAAAAGGCATGGAGATGATCATATTTACTTGACAAAGTACACAGCCCAGTCTTTCCTGACATGAGCAATATTTTGGCTGCCTACACAAAGCCTGTTATTTCCCGTGCTGGACGTCAGCAGGGTTCACTAACTGTGAACTCTGTGCCATGTTCCCCTGCACTCTGCCTCTGACACCACTGTCGGTGACAGAAAGGAAACTCTGGCATAAAAATCCTTCTTAAATGAGATCAAGGAAGTTAGAATCTTGTTTCTCTATGAGAAGTATTATTCACTAGATCTGAAAATCCTACATTGCTTTGAGACCAGAAGGGCAAACAAGAAATAGCCACCAACTTCCGCAGCAGAAGGTGAAACACACAGAGATCAGCCAGCCCTTGTGATCCCTCCCTCTTTTTTGTCCTCCTTTTTTATTACTTTGTGCTCCAAGTACCAACACACACTACAATCCAAGTGTTAAATGTCACAGTGAAAACTTGTACCATGGACTCAGGAGGGCCCGACTTGCACCTGAGCCTGCCCACCACAGCAAGCAGCACATGCACCTGCCTGGGTTCCTCCACCCTCTGTGCTAGACATGGGGCAAGATTAATTAAGACACTGACAGCGTGCTATTAAGTTTATTTTCTTCTGTCCCACAACCACAGATTTATGTAGTTTTGAACTACTGCATGCAGTGGCTTTACAGCAGTAAACTCATGGGCAAATAAATATCATGCAGGAGGACTACAAGTCAAAGACAAAGTTTTAACAGGAGGGATAAAGAATTTCCTTCAGCTGCAGAGCCGTATGCTGCAGCCAGGGCAGCACTGGCATTTGTTGGAACATATTGAAAATTTATGTGGCAGATGGACAAACTCATCCACGATTAAAGACACATGAGAACTAACCTGGACTATACCACAGTTTGAGAGATGAGAACAACCTACGAAAAATGTTAATTCCTTTGCAACAGCTCATTTTCTTAAGTCCTAATGGTTATCACTCTGCTGAATCACAGACAGTTTCTGAAAGAAAAGTAAATCACAAATCTAAAAGCTGGGTAACTTGTCTGATTATGCTCATAATTCCAAGTGTCTTAAACTCATGATTTAAACAATGATCCAAACAAATCACATAACTCAGAGTAACTGAAATCAGTTTTCAACCAACAAGGTAAACTCACATGTAAACGAGCTCCTATTATGGGAAAAAAAAAACCTCCAAAAATTCAGGACTCAAAGTTTTAGGCTATTCTCTAAATTTAGTAAACAGATTGTAAAGCGGTCCTGGTGTCAAACAGTACCCTGCTATGTAGTATCTCACAGTAAGCTGGGAGGTTAATTAAGGATATTTGTAGAGATATATGACACTTAAATTGTCACAGGGGGAAAAGGTGATTGCCATAAAACCCAAGCCATAAGAAGTGAGGGAAGCAAAATAAGAGCCACTACTTGAATTATTTGCAGTCTGGAAACAGGATGAAAACCTTACACAATGCCTTCCTGCCTACAAAAGACATTACATTATCTGACACTGCATTAACAATTCCCAATGTCTGTCACTAACAACATAACAGAACACTAACACACACATCCTACCAGAGACTGAAAATAAGAATTATCCTCCCACCTTCAGTTCCTGCCAAGCACCACTGAAACAGCATGTGCAATGAGCCTATACTGTGAGGACAATACTCTGTGCACCTGCCCTGCCATGAAGGTTTGGCTCACCAGGCTGAGTGCCATCAGGGCAGAGATTTCACTAAGTATCAGCCCAAGCTGGCAAGGCATATTGTTTTGTGATGGCAAGCTGAAATGTGGAAACTGAATTAAAAAACTGGATCAAAAGCACGGGGGAAAATAGGCACTCAAGAAATCAGCAGATACTAACTCTAGCAAACTATTTTAGATGAAAAGTGAAACCTGCACCAAAGCTGCTTATCCGTATCACAGAGTTTTCTTCAGTACTTTACAAGAAGCTTAGAGAGAAATAGGACTGATTTTCTCTTAATCTTCAAGTGGCACAAGTTCAGGATTATTTCTACCTAAATATACTCCTCAATTACAAATCACAGAGACTAGAACTGGGAAAACATTCCATTTAATACACAAACTACAGATAGGAAAAAAACCCTTGTCCAATCTTCTTCACTAAAGGAGATTGAAAAGAAACGTCAGACCTCTTCATGCAGTCAACTATTCAATAGTCTAAAATAATACATGAATGGAAGTCTGAGAGTTCCGGCACAGGAATAACCAAAAAAATCCCACCCCAGCATGCAAAACAAACCAGTGTTCACATGCTGCCCTGTTTATCTTACTCATAACAGTGATTCATTTCTTGTTTATGTAGTGATCTTTGATGTGGCTTACGGGTCTCACTAACAGCCTCTTCCCACAGCGTTTACAGTAAAACGATTCCATAGGGCTGGCCCTGAGAGCACGATAAGTCACCCGCTGGACAAGATCTGTGCTCCAAGCAGGTGGCTGGGGGTGTTGCTGGGGAAGTGGTGATTAACCCCTTTCACTGGGGGACTGGCTTCATGTCACTGCACTGCAACCTCACATAACCCACGAGAGGAGCGAGGCGGGGAGGTGGGCACTGCAGAAGCCCAGAGGCCAAGGCTCAGCAGGGAGAGCCCTTGGGGAGTGCTCTGCACCAGAGTGTCTCTGCTGCTGTATATCAGATGGGCAGGAAGAACTGTCCTGCTCAGCTGATGCCCCTAAGCTTCCCCCATTCATAAATCATTGAATCACTTAGGAGGAAAAAGACCTTTAAGAACATCCAGTCCAACCCCTAATGTAACACTCACAGGTTCACCACTAAACCATGTCCCTAAGTCCCATATCTACACATCTTTTAAAGAACTCCAGGGATGGGGAACCATTTTCCTGGGCTGAGGGTTTCAGTGTCTGACAACTCTTTTGGAAAAGAAATTTATCCTAAGATCCAGTATAAACCTCTCCTGAGGCAGCTTGAGGTTATTTCCGCTGGGCCTATTACCTGGGAGAAGAGACTGACATTCACCTCACTACAGCCTCCCTTCCAGAAGTTGTAGAGGGCAATGAGGTCCCCCCTGAGCCTCATTTTCTCCAGACTAAACACCCCCAGCTCCTCCCCATAAGACTAGTGCTCCTTCACCAGCTCCACTGTTCACTTTAAGACACATTCAGATCATGCTTGGTGTAACTCTCAAATGCCACTCCCATGCTGAGACGAGCAATCCACGTAATTATACAGGCAGAAGAACACACTTAGAATACAAAGAACAGAAATCATGCTGGTTTTCCAATTACACCCTGTGTGACATGGCTGTGTTCAGTACCAAGACTTATAAACGCTACAATAAAGGGTTCAAACTGACCATCTCTGTCTGAGCTCTAAAAAGCTGCCAGAAGAAAATGCTTCTTGAAAAAATTCAGAATTTGTGGATTTTTTTCTGCACAGGACTCAAAAATAACATATTTTCTGGGATGAGGTAGGACTCCAGTCCATACAGTGGCTTCAAACTTGCTAGAAATTGGCAAAAGCAGAATAGTCAGAATTCACAGTCAGCTGCAAAACCTGCTTATGAAGCCGGGTGATGGTTAACCATATGGTTCACTCATATGCTTAACCCCCCTGCACTTATCCTGCTTTCAGTACTAAAGAGCTTTCAATCTCCTTTAAAGCTGCTGTGTACCTCTGCCAGCAGGACAGATGGGCCACTCCCAGTAAAATGCAACAGCTACTTACTCAGCAAGATCATCAGTAACTGATTTTGTCTGAGACAAAAAGATTAACTCGACAGCTCTTTAACTCAATAGCTTCCTTCCCGACCCGTATTCTAACGACTATTTGGAAACACAGATTTGGTCCATGAAAAATAAAATAAAACAAAAAAACCCAAGAATGTAATAAAATCAGATAAAGCTGACATAGAAGATCCTTTTCTGTATGGAGAGAAATAAGAGAGAAGCTTCATCTTTGTGCCCAGATGCCCTTTTCTTATTATTTCTCCTGGAATATTTCCAAGAATTTCTACTCATCAAGTTTCCTGTAATCCACGTAATGGAGTTTCTCTCAGAAGTTATTTCACTGTCTGATTAGCAGGACTTTTCTCTGTTAGCTAACATTCTGTCAGATTCACGTTAAGCTAACACATCTGGATGCTTCCTATTCAGTCACACAGGTAAAGATCAATTGAAAAGCAGCCACAGTATTCGAGAGTCAAGAAAAATCAGCTCTTTGGGATCTCTGTTTTTCTCCACTGATAACCAAGCAGAGGGTAATAAGACCTTTTCACTTACATGACCATGGCTATATCCTAAATCTATGGGATGATTTAGTACATTCATTAATCATCTTGTACCATGTAGTGGAAATTTAATCTTCTTCATGAAGTTCAATATTTCAAATATATGACTACCACTGTATTACATAACTGCACAGTTCTGAGCATCAACATCAGGCAGAAACCTGATGAGATGCTTCAGCTAAAATACAATCATAGCTGTTCAATATTGCTGCCCAGAATACCTGAGTGCTCATTAGGTCCGCGTGTTTTAAATAACTACTTGTATAGGCAGATGATACAAACAAGCCCAGAGGCTGTTATCTTGGAGAGAAAAAAACCTGAACATTCCAAACTTAGAGAATTTGTGATTGAATGAAAACCGAAGGAGAGATGTCATACACTTGAAAAATCAAAGCATTACACTTCTGACACCATTTTTTTGCTTTTTAATAACAAGGATACTCAGGATATATCAGTAAGATTAAAAGGGAAAAATGTCTCCCTTTTTTCACCCCAGTTCTTCTAATTTAAACATGAGAAAATAAATTTGTATTCACTGTTTTTTCTTGAACAGCCAGTTCTGGATATTACTTTCACTTGGGGAGCTCTTGAAAGATATCAAAAATTATTGGAAACTACCATCACAACTGACACAGGACTTAGAGTTGAAGTACTTAAAAGCTCTTTAATTTTTTTTTAAATGGAATAAAATTCAAAGTTACTTTAATTCCACTTTAAGTTAATTGTACAGTAACTGTCTTGAAATAGAAATTGTTCTTTCCAGAAGCACAAAGAGATAAGTTAAATTCAGAAACACTATTTTTCGGCTGATCTGCTTCCTTTCTGCTTTAACAAAGCCCCCCAGACTTCCATAACAGGACAATTACTGGATACTCTTAGAAGCAGCTTAGCCTGAAGCAAAGACGATGAAAGAACTTAATAAACTGGCCAGTTTCAAGGAAAGAACCTATATGCACACAATCTTTTAACCAGGTTTCCTTTTTAATCAAGAAAATTGCCAAGAAGGTCAGCTGAAACACCTTGAGAGTCACAGCACTTTGTAGATCTTCTCCCAGGAGAAATGCTTTGAGTTCTCCATTCAAACCATCTCCGAAGGAGAGCCAGATTAAACTGCATGCCCAGTGCTGGGCAGGCTGTGCTAGGTAGCTGGCCTCCTAGAAGAAGAGGCCAAAACATAATTCATAGTACCAAAACCACTCCCTCTGTTGTCTGGGGAGTAACTCAAGACTGAGCAAAACAGGACAGAATTTCATCTAGCTGTCCTTCTCCTTTGTTGCCCTGCTCTGAGCCATTTGGGGAGTAAACCGTGCTAAGAATACCCTCCCTTCAGTCTGCTAACTCATCCTCTGAACTCACTGCTGGGAAATCACAACTAGAAGCTGCTGGAAACTGCATTCAGATGTTTTAAGGTAAAGCTAAAAATGACTGTGCTGAAATTTGACGGGGATGTTGCCATACAGGAGAGGGAGGGGAAAAAAGGAAAGAAAGTGCGCATGTAACTAGTCTGCTTTGAACTCAAACCTGGTGACTCAGCTCAGATGTTAAACATCAGCTCAGATTACAAAACCACCATATAATTTAGACTGGCTGGAAATATGCCCTAAGGGAAAAAGCATATAGTTCAGCATAAATATATATTTGAGAAAACAGTCTATGCAACACATTATTTGGCCAGAGAATAGCTCAGTTAATTCAAAGTGTAACAGAGGATCTATTTTAGACCCTTTCAATGGATTTTCATACAGTTAATTTGCAAAGTGAGTCCTATACACTTTTGTATCCACCTGGAAACAAACGTCCCTCTCATATTCCCCTGTTTGAGTAAGGTTTCCATCTTCCATCCCACCAACTGCACCTTCCTCACATCAGGCAGAAGTCACCGCTCAACTCTGCTGTGAAGGCCACCAGTCTGAAGGGTTGTGTGTATTTCTGACAGGTCTACACATCCTGCCCAGCAGCCCCTCGGGCACTGCCAGGCATTCAGTCTTCACAATTCATCATGTTAATTCTCAAGTAAAAGCTTCAGCGTGGAGCAAGCTGGTACACAGCAGATCTGGCCACTGGTCAAAAGAGTGAAAGGTCATAAATATGCACGCATGGACTACTGTACACATACATACACACATATATAGCTTGTCATGCATACGGTTATACCAGTTTTAGAGGGTACTTACTGACAAACTGTGCTGCCAACATAGACAAATGTCCCATGTCCCTGAATGCAGTCCCCACAGCTAGGATGGAGTCAGCAAGCCCTAAAACATTTCAAGCTAAGTCAGCCAGGTGAACTGTGGTGTTCAGCACCGAGACCTTGGGTAACCTGTCTGAAACAGTACTGGAGAGATTATGGAAGGTTCATGTAATCCTCTCTGCTGCAGCTGCCAGGCTGTGAGATCTGCCTGGCCTGCAGCTGTACCTTAGCATTGTTCTGCAGACATACAAGAGATGTCCGTTGCCTAAAACTCATCCCTGTCTTTCACAAGAAGTAGCAATATAAGAACTGCACATAAATTTAAGTTAAACATTCCAGATACACTCCTATCCTCTAGAACACTCACATAAGAAACAAAACTTGACTGGAAATTTTAGAGCAATTCCATAGCCAACAGGCTATGCTCCATATGTATTATACACCCCCATTAACCTCTCCCTAGAGTGGCAACTGCTTTAACCAAGTTCATTTATTTCAGTAATCTTCGCACTCAAATCACTGCCACTCAAAGAATGAGGCAGAGGCTGAGGTACAGCCATGTAGCCATTAAGTCCTGCACACCATGAACTACAGCCTTGGATAATGCATGATAGAAAGTTCCTCTGCATAAACTTGAAAACCAGAATCCCCACTGCCAGGGTTTGATCCTCAGTGTTCATGACACAGATATATCTGCTGCTAGCTGCTGTCGATTGGTTGTCCTCAAGAATTTACACTGAAGTACTGATGTAGCTGCCTTCAGTTTAGACTTTTGATGCCAGGTCACACAATCCATCCACAACACAGCTCCCTTCAAATGTCTATACCAGAAAGACAGAATATAATCACTGTAAGAAGCTATTTTTGACACAGAATGGGAAAATGTGAATTGTTCTTTGAATAAATTGTAATGTATGCTCATAGTTATATATGTGAAAGCCTGAAGGAACACACTAATGTCAAGAAAAATGGGTAGCCCATTCAACTGTCCTGAAATCTCTCCTGTCTTTAGGACTTGCAGAACATCAGCAGCACCAGCCCAGAGTTCCCCAATTACACATCTTCTCCCAAGGCTTTTTCACAAGGGACAGTAAAGACCAAAATACAGAACTTCCACAGACAAGAACAATTTAGCATTTGTCTGTCCAGGAAAGGAAATTAACATGTAACCCAAAGAAAGACTATAATTCTAAAAATCTTGATAAACAGCACAGGCAAGATGTGTTCCTTTGAAAAAAGAAAGGAAACCTGCCAGGCCAAAAAAGCCACAATTCAAAAAGCCATTTATAAAACAATGCACTTAACAGAAGAAGTAGCACAATTATTTACTGCTTACTGTGAGAGCAGTTTTGCAGTTTCATTCCAAGTCTCTGCAACCTGTACCAAAGCAGATACTAATCAAAGTGTGTCACATCCATGAATGACAGCTGTATTCTAGCAATGCTTAACAGGGCCTGATTTAAGCATTTGCATGGCAGTTATTAAGAGCTGGTGTGTGTATGTAGATATATATGATGTAATAAGCATCTAGATAAATTTTAATTCCATTTTAAACTGAAAATCCATTCTGTGCTGACAGAAATTTTTGGAATGTACAATGAGTGTGAATCAACACCCACTGTCCCACCCATCCAAGTCCAAATCCAGTACAATCACTCCCATTTTCAAACCTGTATGAGCTCAATTTTCTACCACATGAAGTTGATTTCACACACTGAAACAGCCCCAAACCACCAGAGAACAGGTACATCTCTCACACAGAGAGATTCCCGTGGTATCAGGAAACACAGGAATGCTGTTTCTCTCAAAGGAGCACACGTCTTCAATTCATGATGGTATTTATTCCTTTTTGTCACAAAGGGGGTATTACCAACTTGAAAAAACGCATTTCTTTATGCAAAACATATACCTCCGACTTCAAATTCAAGAATTATGTAACTGAAACACACTAGTATACTAAAAGTAGAATAAAAACCTATTCCCACCCGTCTTTAGCTAATAATTTCCATGATTCCCCTCTTTTTAAAGTTCTAGCCTGGTAAAACTGACTGTAAAGTGGGGGTGGAAGATGTTTTAAAAAGACTCAGTTGGTCTCCTTAAGGAACAAAGTAAAATTAAAAACAAAACCAACCCAAAGTTTTGTGTACCTAAGTCTTATAAATAAACTATAGATACAATCAGTAGATCAGGAAAACAGGAAATAATTGTTTTTAAGGACTGACAAATTTTGCTGGAGTGAATTTGACTGCCCATCAGCACACATGCAAATTTCCATTCTCCTGCCCCTTTTACCCTTTTGGCGTTTTAATGTGGAACATTTTGCCAGTTATAATCTCCCTCACACAAAAAAAAAAGCCTGTATTTTCATAAAGATTTGAGGGGACTGAGTGAAAAAAAAATGTCAGAACATTTCTGCTTGCCTACAGTTTAATGGAGCTTTTTGACTGATAATGTACTAAGCAAATAGCTGCCAAAGATCCCTCAAACCAGGAGGAGGAGGAGACCTGTTGGTTAGGCCAGCTCAAAGGCCATGCCTTTTGCCCGATGACTGTACAAGGTAAGTCATTAAGAAGGACGTACCACTAGCAAAAAACATTTCAATACTACAGTATTTTACATAACAGTATTCCAAGATTCACTAGGAATTTCTTTTAATCTTCTTTTCTTCAATTCCATTTTCATAACACTTCAAAACATAGAAGAACTTGTACCTAACATATAAAAATTAAGCCCCAGACTCATATATGTTTTTTCAAGTTCAACTTACAGTGTTCAGTGTATTGTTAGAAATAATTCAGAGAATCAAATAGCTATGAATGCACTCTGCAAAAACTAGAGACTGAAACCATGAAAATCTCCTCCTCCACAAAACTTATTTGCTCTGTATTCCTTAAATCACTTCCTTACAATCAACAACAAAAAACAAGAGCCTAGAATAAGAACAAAACCCAAGCTGTTTGTCTGTATTAAACACATATGCTGACCTGCAGCCTAAATAAATCCACAGTCAGTAGGGCTGGATACAAAGGTGTTGATGATACTGCCTTCTCTACTTACAGGGTACATCTCTTCTAATACTCAACACACTCGCCCTCTAAAACAAACCATTTGTGTTGCTTGTCTTTTACAAACAAAAAAATAGCAACAAACAAACATTTCCAAGTCTAACCATTTGTTTTAAAGAAATGCAAATTGCAATTTTATGTCCTAATTCTGATTTTCCCCAGAAAGACTTTCTTGCTTGACCACAATGATGGAATTCTTATTCACCAACTGCTTTACTATTTTTTTAAACCACTTTTTACATAATTTTAAGCAAGGATTTTAACTGGATAATTCAAGCAACTGAGCACCTCATAATTTCAATAAAAAGAAGGCAGATCAGTATCTACTTACGCCCTTCTGGACAAATTCTCTTTCACAACTGTGCCAGTCAGATGAATGAATTTATACCCAAAGGTTACTAACAGAAGATGCCCGCATTTGTTATGGTGCAGCAAGACATCAGTAGGACACTTGGGCATATTCTGCTGCACACAAAGTCCCTCTCTGCTCAGTGCTGAGCAGCTGCAAGGCAGGCACTGAAGCTGTCAGAGGTGAGGACCAAAGCCTGGGGAAACAGTGTCCTGCAGGGAGCAGCCTTGAAGGACAGACACACACTGCAAGTCGACTGGAAGGGAAGAGGGAAACACACAGAAAAAGCTTCCCCTCCTTTGCACTTTTGCTGATTTACAGTTTACAGTCCTCAATCACACTCCAGAGAAGAGGAGAAGCTGTGAGGAGTCCTGAGGAACACCACTGTGACAACAGGGACACTCCTGGGGTGATTCCCATGTGCCATCCCTGCCTGCGAGCCTATCCCAGTGCACACTTGTCTGTGTCTGCTCTCTGCTCTCTACAACAGAAAATTGTTTGAGCCAGAACACAGACCACTGAAGAGTTAGAGATATCAAAGCTATCACCACCCCTGCTCCCTTGCCTTGTGAGTACACATTACAATTATTTAGTTCAGTGATTGCATGTATTTTTTTTCTCTTTGCAGGATTGTTGCTGCATTTGCTGCTTTCCTCAGTTTCTGCAGTCAATGAAGCAGAAACCCTTCAGAATCTAAATGAACAATTAATGAAAACACAACAATACAAAGTGGGCTATATAAAGATATGAGGCTTATTATGAATTAATACATTTACTATTAAATATGCATGAGTTTTTAATAAGTAGAGCTAAAAATAGAGACATGTATCACAGGATTTCTCCAGGCTGTACAATTTTCATTCATCTTCATCCTGAGAAGAAATGGACCATTGCTGTAAGGACTCACTGCACATTTCCACACTGCTGTCACCAACCCTAATTCATCAAGGCACAAAAAACCCTGAGCTCCTGGGATCCTGGCATGAAGGGTTCTGAAGACCTCCACCCTCAGCTGCAAGGTTTGAAGGAATGTGCAGCAGTCTCACCCCTCTCCCAACAGGCACACATTTCTCAGTATCCCAGTTCCCACCTACAGTGTGTGTTTGGAAAGAACCTCTTTGTCACAAGACTCCTGCATGAGATAACAAACAGCAGCAGATGTACCCACTAGGCTTAATTTAAAAACAAAAAAACAAACAAACAAAAAAACCCCCCTGAAGTAACCACTTAAATCTTTCCCTTATAATTTCCTATTTCATTTTTAAGAATAAATGTACTCTCCTCGTTCCTTCAGTCCCCCACCAAGGAAGGAAATCTAAAATCAAGCCAAATGCAACAAATTTTCAGTTTGGATTTTAACATGGATTTTTAACATCACATCATGTTACAGGTACAAATTAACAAAGGATTTTAATAGACTGCACTAGTTCTGGCTGAGGGTGCACACATTCAGGAACACAGCACAATTCTATATAAATCCACCCCAGGGCGTAGGTGCTGCAGCACCAGGAAACGGAAGAAGATTGAAATCAGTGTTTATAAATACAGCCAAGAAACCCTAGCACACATGCCACCAAATATATAAACAGAAGTTAAGATAATCTCATCTGGAGACCTAAATTTCCTACACTTATTTATGTTGGGGAATTTTTAAATTTTTTTAGGACATTTTGTTTTGTGTTCTCATGTTTTTAAAATGACCTTGGGGTATTTAAATCAAAGGAATTGCTTTGATTGAGTTGAGTAAAGAGTCACTAATGCTATGTGACAAAAGGAAACAAAAACCAAAGAAATCATAGAATACTGCACCCCAGTATCTTGAATTATTCCAAAATCTGTATTTTTAAACCAATTCTGGTTTGATTTTGAATTTTCTCTTTTCTCAATGTGCAACAAGAAAAAGTAATTTAATCCCCATCAGATGTATTCCTAATTAAAAAGCAAAACCAAAACACATTACAGCAGCAGTAGCTTTCAGCTTTTCATGGATAGAGTTTTAAATCACATACCTATTACCATTTTATTTTTTTTCCTAAGGGACAGTAAGAAAGGTGCAAAAACATGACAGTGATTTTCACTGGAATGTCCTTGTCTTACTCTGCAAAGACACTTTAGAATGTGAGCTCTGCATAGACATACAGTTACTTACAACCAACAATTCAGTGTAGAATTCACATGACTTACTGGAAGCTCAGAATATTATAGGCAAAGCATATTTCTCCCTCCTTCCCAGATTCAGCCCAGTAAACACTCAACATTTGTATTTTCTTTTCCTGTGACACATTATAATCATAATGATCAAAGACACCAATTTTTTTCATATTTTTGGGAAGCAACTGGTCTTTTACCACAGCTGCAGAAATGCATAGAACCAGGCGGAGGGAAAAAACCCCGACATACTTTGTTACTTTTGGTGCCCTTAATATTCTCAATTGCATTTTGGGCTTCAAACACAGCGCTCCACCCTGACCATCCAGGATCCAGTTGTTCAATACTGCCTGTGTAAATCTCCTGCCTCGATGGCCAAAGAATAGCACAAAATCCTTTGGTTTGTAGAAAACACCAGAAAGACTGAAAATCGCTATAGACAACTTGATCAAAACCCAATGACAAATAAAAAAAAAAAAAAAGAGTATGGGGGAGGAAGGGGTAAAAAAAAATAAACTATACTGGTTGGTTGGGGTTTTTTTCCCATTAGTGGAAATGTCTCTGCGTTGTCCTGCATTTGGAAGTTGACTTCACAGGGTGACCTTCCCAAAAAATAAGATGCAATGCAGCTTTCTGGTTAGATAATATCACTGCCTCTGTGTCAGGCCTCTACTTGTGCCAAATTACCACCAACAACCTCTGTTGTAGGTTATTACTAAGCAGAATTAAAGAGAAATCACTAGAAACAAATACCCACATACTGACTGGACTTGATAGTTCGCCAAAATTGCAGTGTCATTATTTTAAAAGATATGAATGTAGTCTCCTATCAACACTGCTGGCTAGCTGGCAGTTTTCAATGTCGTTCGAACTGCGTTGATTCTTTAAAATCATTTGTCTAATAAATGATATGAGCATATAATTACAGACAAAATACTCTTTATTACCCCTAAATTGTTTTCTCCCTATGATGAAAGTACAGTGGCTCAATAATAAAACCCAGCAAGTTTAGGCAACCCCCCTTCGTCAGGTTCCAGGACAGCACATTTAAGCTGGTCCCTGACCTGCAGGACCCAGCCAAGCAGAGGATGTTGTACTTCAGTAACACCCCTGTGCACACTGCAGAGCTTACACAAACCTCACATTAACATACAAACACATCTTACAGCTGACAACATCCAAAACTCATGGAGGATGCTGGAACTGCAAAAGAACACCAGAGAAAGCAGCGATACAATAGAAAAACACAGTTTAAAATAATGTTGAACCCAGAAGCTGAACTCTTCAGAAAAAAATCACACAGTGCTAGAAGCAGCAATTAACTATTCTTGCTAATTGGTCACAACCAACGTCTGGTGACAACACAAATCTACTGTTAAAGTCCAATAGCTTTATAGACAGTGATGAAGAAGATCACTCATTCATTTCAAAAGCCTCACTGGAAGTCTTTCATACACCCTGCAAGACTCTGATGCACATCAGTGATGCCAAATGCAGCTGGAAAAGCAGCAACTGCTGAAAATTGCCCAGCAAGCCTTGAGTACTAGCACAACATCCGCTGTATTAGTTCACTTCAAATTAATGTCCCTATTGGACATGGCAAAAGCTTTCAATCCAAGTGTCATAACACCAATTTACTCGTTTGTGATCAACAGAAGAAACTGACTGAAAATTCAGTCTTCCACTAGTACTGACTGCAGGAAACAAAGCAAAATATTTTTAAAGCCCTCAACACAAAATTACTTCAAATCCATTTCTCCTTGGTCAGAGAGGAACACATATACCAGTGTTGCTGACATCCCATCAGATGCTGTATCTTGTCTAAGACAAAAATAGAGGTTCAACTATCCTTAAACTTACTAATATTTTTTATCAGTAAAGAAAAAATTGTTTTACAACTGTATCCAACTTAATACAGAGGTAAAAGTAGTAAAACAGCAGCTGACCAGAAGTCATGACCAACTCTGATCAGATTTACACAACATACACTCATGCCAACAGCTTTCCATAAAACTAACTTTCTGAAACCTATTACTTCACTTCTTGGCATTTTCTAGAAAATGAGCAGCAAAAGCACTGGGTTATAAAAACCCATCTGTACTGCAGTGGATTGGCAGCATACACTTGGATCACCACTGTAATTACATACCTTCCTTAATACCTTACCTTAGAGCTACAGCTCCTGAAACAAAAGGTAATAATAAAAGACCTAGCAAAGGTACACAGAGTGGCAGACCACACTTGTGCCATTCAAGTGTTAAGATATGCAAACTGATAGTTCTGATATAAGGAGAAAACCCTAGGATAATACCAAACTCCAAAGCAAACTCGCAAATACTTATTTTAGAATAAAGAAAAAAGATTGGCATACGTAACAATAAGCAGTTTCAAAACTGAAGTACTGCACGAGCACATAAGATTAAGTGTTGAAATTTGCTTTCTCTGCTATGAATTTCACTGATGTAGCCAACCTCCCACGTCCTGAACTGCATCCAGCAGCAGCCAGAGGCTGCACATGCCTGTGGATGTCCAGATGAGATGTGCTCAGCCTGGAATCACCCTCACCACTCACAAAGCACTGGACATGAAGGCCAGAGCTCAGCTCTGCCCAGCAGATGCACAGGGAGCAGAGGTTACACAGAAGCAAATCCATAGGCTGTTAAAAAGCATCAGTAGCACATTTAATGGTTGGACATTCTGGATGGAGAGACATGTTAATCAAAAGGTCAGAACATACTGCCACAGATTCATCAGGGAAGTTTCACGTGGGTCAGAAAATTTAATTGTTCCCATTATATGCCATGCCATCAGCCTTTCAGAGCTAATCAGAACCTGCACTTCTCTCATTTCACTCTTCCAACAGTCCCACTTGTTCTCCTGTGTGCACAGAGGATCCAGGGGCTCTCCAGGCCCCTGAGGCTGAAAGGCAACTCTAACAACATGCTCAGGAAAGCTTGCACAGGCTCAGAGTATGCTATGGGCACCACAGCCAAACCAGCACCCAGTTACGAAGGATACACTAAGAAATGTACAATGGAGCTTTTTGTTGGTTTGTTTGCATTTCTTTTTCCTTTTAATTGGGCAGGACTAATGGAAATTTAAGCCACCAGGCTACTAGCAGAATTTAATCAAGAAGGCATGATATAATATGCACTGAAATTCCTGGAGATTACGGAATGCTGCAAAGGGTGTCAAAAGGTGTCATAAGGCCAGGCAACAGAAATAAAGTGATTTAAGCATATGTGACCAGAAAAGCAATTCATGAAAAATACATGACTCCTTACTGCTAAAAAGTTTAATTTTGGATACTGTCTACATTTAGTGAGCAATAACCAAACAGATCCAAATATAACATGAGCTTTTATAGATGTCTTACAATCTGCATACAGACTGAGGAACCTTTTCGGTGTTAAGGCACAAATTTATCTTCCAGTTACAGTTGGTGGAGCACACAGTAAAACTCAATTTAACATTATCCAGAAACAGTGGGGCCAGTGGAACATCATTCCTGCAGCCAGAGGATATTTCCTCTCAACATTTAGCAGGTCAGCTCAGGCATGCACACAAACCTGTGCTGACCAGGTAAAGGCCAGCCCACTGCTGGAATTCATGGGATCCTCTCTGCCACGTCAGAGTGCTTGGCATCAGCATCAGACTGAAAGGCTGATTCAGCACTCGGCTAGAGCCTAAAATGCAGTGTGCCTCAGGTCCTTCAAATAAAATAGCATTCTCATGACAAAAAGCCCTACCAAAACTGAGATCTCACTTTGCCTAATCATAAAACAAAACAAGCTCAGGAGTACATTTAATGTAGCAAATATGATTTCTCTCACTTCAAATTTTCAGTGTGAAGATGTCATTTCCTACAAGCACCACTAAGCCTAACCTTGTAACAGACATGAAATCCATGGTTAAGTGGGTTTCTTCTCATCTAGAATTCATAATCATTCCGTTATTAATCCACAGTCATAGTTCAGATGTGACTAAACTCTTCTATTATTAATAGATTGACAGTGGAGTGTTCAGCTTCACACAATCAACTCTCTCATGGGCATTAAACAGTTGCTCTGTGGGTGGGGCTTTTTTTGTGGTTTGGTTGGTGGGGTTTTTTTAAGCATTGATTTCCAATTAGTCAAAACAACGATGCAGACACCCTGCATTTCATAACATGCCATTCTTTTTGTTAAAGATGGAAAGAGAAGTAGGTGAGATACTGGAAATATAAGATCTATTTTATGTCTAACATCAACCTCACAGAACCTTAGCTATGTTTTTCTAAGAGAACTTCAGTTCATCTCACACAGGTTTTACTAGGGAGTGGGTAGTGAGAGGTATCAACTGGTCAGAGGCAATCCATAATGCACATAATAAAGTTCTTTATGATGCCTAAGGATTTTCATGTGCATTTTATAGATTTTCATAGTTATATAAGTCGAATAAGTTTTCCTAAGTCTCTCACATTTTAAGCAGCATTTAGAAGTTACTGAACATTTTCTCACACATTCCTGAAATTCTGTTAGACACACTTACCAAGGACATGCTGTTCTGCAGAACACCTGCAAGGACTCCAGCTGAGACAAAGAGATAACTCGTAGTCAAAACAGGAGAGTAAGCTCAGAGCCCTGGGAGGGGCTCCAAGGGGCTCCAAGAGTTCTGAGGGGGGGGCACCAGGGGACAGTGGTATCACAGGTTGGGTATAGTCCTCAAATATGTAAATTACTGAAAGTTATAAAACCTAATATTTGGCTGGTACGTGTGCACATACTTTTATTGTGCACCTAAGAAGCTTCTAATAAAGGGGTTACTTTATCTATCTCCCCTAATGCTGTTATGAAAGCCTTTTCCAGGATATGGCATTACTTAAAGAAGGAGAGACCCAGGACTAAATCTCCAGTCTTAATGTTATTTTGTAAAGCACAGAAATTACTGTTACTTTTAAAGCACATTTCTCATTACTTTCTGGATTTGAGGCTCTTCCTTTTCCATTTGCTTCAAGATTCCTTATCAGCATGTATCACCATCATCTAAACCATCCCTGAAGCACCTTTCAAAGTATGACATGCTAACAAAAGGGTTTAAATCCTCCCAATAAGTTCAACTGAGAATTGCTACACAAAGCCCTCATCACTTCTCCTTCACAGCATCCCTGACAGCTTCTCAAATTCAGACCTGAGAGATGTTAGCACTGTATTGCCATTAACAATGTAAGCATTTTAAATTACTTTCAAAGTATTTATGAAAAAAGGCTAAAGAATATTGTTAGAATTCATATTGTTGATCTTGTGTCCAATTACTTATTCTTAATACATACCACTTGGAACTAAGATTTAAAAGCCAAATCACAAAACACCCTGCACAAGCCGTGCTGCCAGGAACAGTTATCCAGAGACATGTTGTATTTGAGAAGAAAACCATCACCCTCCAATAAACAGAGGATTTTCTTAGCAAGCTCTTTGTTAATCCATACAATTTCTATGTAGCCAACAAATCAAACTGATAAAACTACCTTGAAAAGCATAATTAGGTATTTACAGAAGCAGAGAACTCCTAATGCTTTACTGAATACAGTACATTTACAAAAGTAGACTTTGAAATTAAAAATTAATAAGCTATTAATAGGATGAGACAGCTTGTGACTCACTGTCTAACAAAGGAAACACGTCAGGGAACAAAAAAAAAAGAGAAAAAACCCAGTAGACTCCAAGTATGACTTTATAAAGCTATATGTATTAGCAACTTATTTAAGTTATTAAACACAACAGGGTGGCATGTTCTCCAAGGGGACTAAACCAACAAAAAGAAGCAAATATTCCAACCTGGAAAATATGGCCAACATTCAGTGGAAAACAGTTGTGTCAGAAGATAAATTATGTCCTAAAGACCAATGGAAAGAGGGGGAAGCTCTCTTGCACATCGTAACTAACGAGACCTCTTCATTAAAACTTTTTCATTATGCCTTCTACTATCACTTTTTCTGTTGCCCTGAAATTTTTATCCTTGGAAATCTTTGCATGTTTCACTTTATCTAATCTCACATCTGCAAACCAGAAACAGTAACAGAAGAAAATGTGCATGCTTTGATTGTCCAAGTGTAGCTTGAAAAAAAGCACAAATCTTGCTGCCTACCCTTACTCTCACCATTCTCTTTTCCCTCACGGAAAATATTCGTCCGGGCCTTGCAGGATGTAGAAGCACAATAGTTGGAAACTAAGGATTTGAACAGACAGACACAAGTCTATTTCAGCAATTACTCTCGAAGGCAACAAAGTTGCCAAAGTTCTCTTTAAATTAAACACTTAAACTGCACTGCTCTCAAATACTGTGAAGCTTTTGATAAAATCCAATTTATTAGGAGAAATTTTTGCAACAGTTTCTCTTCAACCAATAATTTTTCTTCCCCAATCTTTCTTGTGAGAAAAGCTTACCCTGAAGGGGCTGAAATTCCAGCCTCTGTTGGACAAGGAGCTGATTGTAGCCCGACGACCTCAGCATTTTGCCCAAACTGTTATTCTCACATTGCATTTATGAATTTTACAGTTTACAGCTACAGTCACTAAACACACTCATAATTTGGCATGCTTTCAGCATTCCCTTTATTTCCTTCTCCTAAAGATAACAGTCTCAACTATTTTTATTCACTTTTTAGGAATGGTATTTTTCCATGCCTCTAATTACCAAAAGTTATTGCAGTGATCAAATGCATGTTCCTAAAGTCCTTTGATGTGCTAGAAAGGGAATGTGTAAGTTTGAGGCTAATCAAATAACTCTTCCAGCACTCAAAGATAACATCTGAGCACGGTGAAATAAGTAAAAGGAAGATTTGGTTTATCAGGTCAGTCTTTTACATATGTGATCTTTTCCCATACAAAGAAAAGTGTACTGTCTTATTTCTCAAAAAAAAGTCCCTTTCAGAAAATTACTTGTGATGTTTCTGATAGACGAGTACAGTGCCAGCAAAGTGGGCCAAAAATAATGGAAAACTAGTCCAAATTGCCTAATTTGAAAAGACTGCCAAACTCTCCACAGTAAGCGGCTGACATTCTCTCCTTTTGTGTCAAAATATTTATCAGGTTTTCTCCAACACTAACTACTCTGACTTGATTAATGGGTTAGTGAATATTTGTAGCACAGTATATTGACTCATACACAATGTATCTTTCATTCTGAGCAGACCCTTATTTTTTGAATAACAGAAATTAAAAAGGTTAATGTAACATATGTTAAAAAACAAGCCCTGTGGGAATTATCAGCCCTCTCTGTCTCTTCCACACAGACCGGCTCTGCTTTTCTTTCTTCTGCTCCACTTTTGGGCAGATCATTTTCTGTCACCACAGACATGGGATGGAGAACCCTTCTCAGTGCTGTCAGCTGTCACCAGCGCATCCTTCTGCTCTTGCCTTTACCCCCTCCATCAGACCCACCAGAGGCACTGCCACATCTCTAAGAAAGGGACCCAAAGACCCACAAAGGACCTCAGTGCTGCTGCCTCACAGCTGATTACTGCTTTCAGAGAATTACTCTGTTCTTCCACCCCTAAACCACAACAGAGGCTTACAGTCCAACTAAACGTGCCAAAAGACAGATTAAAATAACATTTTGCTACCAGGGTGAAACAGCTTTAAATAGCAGAACTGTTTTAAATGAAACTTCACATCCTTATGCTATAATTTTGTAAGTTTGTACCTTTTCTTCATATTACAACCTGTCTCTGCCACATTCATCTACTAGCATCACTCTGAGTAACTTCAGCACACCTGTGTGGGTCTCCCAATGCAGCCTGCTAACAACCCAACCTGGTCCACTCATCCTATAAATAAGCAAGGCAAAACTGGCAGCTCTACATAAAAAAACATTAAAAGAAACCTGCCCAATACAAGCCAGGGCTCAATACAAATAATTCCTTGAAATATTATTAACACACAGAGCTCTGAATTCCTGAGATTTTTATGCTTATGAAAGAACTTTACAAAGCAAATTTATATTCTTTAAACATTCTTTTGAGGTAATATGAGGAAACAGAAGTTATAGTATGAATTGTAACTACACATAATGCACCTCACCACATCTCATCCCCACCACTGGGAAAATAAAACCTTTGCTCCTTCCTTCCACGCTGACACTGCAATTGCAAAGGAAGATTGTGGTCAAATGTATGCACCCATCTCCAATGACTTCTACTCAGGCTTTTTATTGGTGTAAAACAACTTCCCAGCATTTTCTTCCCTTCGGAATCAAAACCACAACAGTTAGGCATGCGGTTTTCCTCCTCCCAAAATCTCCAGCAACAATTTATACTCAGTGTTCCCTCAGTGACATCAGCAAGTAGCAAATATCTCCATACAGAGAGAGAGCAAGAGCTTCCTGACTGGAAGAATATAAGTACATTTTCTCCTGTTAAAATCACAGAATCAAAGAACTGGAAAGGACCCACCAGGATCACCCAAGCCCAACTTCTGGTCCTGCACGGGGCAGCCCCAAGAATCACACCATGTGCCTGAGAGCATTGTCCAAGCATTTGTCAAACTGGAGATTCCAAGTCAGTGCTCCTGAGTGAAGGTGAGCACACAGCAGCCCTTCCATCTGAAAGACTGTCTAGAGGTCACCAGCTACTTCCACTTCTCTTTCTTCTCACTTGAGAATAATTATTCTATTCTGGCTTTCTGTGAATAAGAAAAATAAACAACTAAACTTTCACATGGCTTCAGGGTCCTAAGTACAAAATCTGTAGCTACAGACAAAAAAAAGAAATCTGCTTTCCAATTAGCACAAGGAAAAAAACTTGGATTCTAATGTTGTTCTCCACATTTCTCAGAAGGATTGCTGTGAGACCATTAGGTCAGGTTACCTTCTCCAAGACAAAGGAAAACACCTTCTGTAAAGTCACCATCAGAAAGACTGCCCTGTTCCTGCTGTGTTTGAAGCTCCTCTGCTACACAGGACCCAATCCTACAGCAGAGAGCCAGGACCTCCAATGAGATTTATTATCAGAACTCCTGGCCAGGGGAAAGGCCATTTAGGCTGTTTCTCTCACCCCCAACACGACCCAACTCACCACCACTGCAAGCAGGAGCTGGACAAGAAAGAGTCTCTGCTGACCCACTGAGCTTACTTTAGATCTTGGAAGTAATAAATTGAAGAAAATAATTAGGGGAAAAAAATAGGAGTTTTAAAAAAATAAGATGAAAAGAAGTCCGCCTGGGATTTTAAAAAGCTTTTTTTGCCTTTTAAAGCCAAAAAATTTCAGAACACAGAGGAGTTACAAGTAAGCATTCTTTGGAAAAAATAGTTTTGGCATCTTCATTTTTTCATCCTACTGTTAGGTACATATCACATAATTTAATTGAAATTGACTCTAAGTAAAGCACAAAACAGCTAGTACAACAGATTGAACTAACACTTCTATTTGTTAGCAGAAACTGCAGAATTTAGTCTCATGATAAACACTACTTGATAAAAATAATTGTTTAAATAAAAAAATAAAAACAACCTTAGCTACTTTTACTATGCAACTCACTGTACCTGTATGATTATCCTTCAGAAAGATTCTTAAACAACTTTTATTAGTGGAATTGCTGTCACCCTTCTTCCCCCTTTTAAAAACATGAATGTTATGGAGACACAGTATTCTCAAGGAGCAAATGAGTTTATTTTACCTCAGATGAACCACTACTTAGAAGTAAATAATTTTCTATAACCTCCTCAAAGTATTCATTGGGAATTGGCACAGAACTTTAAGATGTGATTAAAATCCTGCTATATTGTAGCTGAGATCTAACAGGACTCCTTTCTACTTTTGGTAAACACATAATGTAATGAACTTGACCTCTGTAATCTAACAGAAGAACTGAATCTAATCAGCAAAAAAATCAACAATAATTTAATTTTATCCTGCATCAAGGTATCTATGGGTGGTAGGAGAGAAGCACTATGTATAGCAGTCATTTGCCTCTTATCTCAAGTGGTTTTTTTGGTCTTAGTCCTTTCTCAGTAATGAATCTGACTATAGAAGCATTAGTTTCCTAAATGTATTTAAAAAGGGCAGGAGAAAGAGGAAGGCATTAAAACACTTAACAATTCATTAATTCATCACTGATTAGAACTGGAAATCAGTACTTCCATCAAGTGTTATCAAGTCGATCTTTTCTCTAGGTCACTTACAGCATCATCCAGTATTGGGTTAGTGCATACACCTATTGCTTCTGAACAGAACACAGACATAGGTGTATCATGTAAATAGTCATAAGATTACATGAATGCTAGAAAGAAAGCAGTTTTGCTATTACTTGTGGTGTCCCTCTGAACATTCTCAGTGGGTATCAGGTGTTTGCTGAAAATGAAATACAGTCAGAGTACTTTTGATAAAGATTTTTACACTGAAGGACTGCGATTCACTGGTGGAGTATGAAAAACCACCTCAGAGTGTCCAGTAGCTGCAGGTACTTCCCAGAGCCTCCTGACAGCAGCAAAACTCACCAGAACTCTGTCAAAATAGTGTTGGTGCTACTGGAGGAAACTACCTGTGACATGAAGGTTCTTGACCAAAAAAAGGATGTAAAAAAGCATTACCAGAAGCCTCCTACCCTTCAGCAGCACTGGAATATTGAAAGCTGCAAGGCAGTAAAACCTGGGAATCAAGCAGGCGATACAGATGAGACAGCTCATAAACCACAATGTCATAGACCACAAGCCTGGCTTTCCACAGCATACTGGGGAGAATCCCATCAGGCATCTCCTTTCCAGCACTCAAAGTGTCTAGCAGTTGTTAGACACACTTAAGGAAACTATTGCAATACGAAAGTGATATTAAGGGCTTAAGCAAGACATAAAAAGCTTTGGGTTTTTGCTGGTTTTCACTGAAGAAATTAATTTCTGATTCTTAATTTCCTATTGTGACTAACTTGTATGGTAACACCTTCCTAAGTCATTTTCTGACAAACACTTTAGAATAAGGATTACAGTACCTTACTTAACATACACCATGTTTTTTGCATCTATATGTGTTACTAAAACAGCAAGCTACCTGAAAACGTACCTTCAAAGAGCTAAACTCAATTGCATTTTTTTTTACATCATTGTAAAGTTAAGACCTGAATGTTGCATAGGCTGTCAAATCTAGACTAAAGCACCATTTCTACAGTTCACTCAATGCTGTTTATGCTCGCTCCAGCCAGTCAAATCACACTGGGTTGCAGTGGATGGAGGCTTTCTGTAATCAGAATGAACTCCACATAGGAATGTCTGAATGTCTCTCAGGTCATACGAAGATACCGAGATAATACCAAGTGTACTATGAAATTTGTATTCACAACACATTAGTAGAATAAATGATACAATGAAATGGTACAACGAGTCTTGAAAAATACAAGCGTCCAGCACAAGGATATCAGTAAGTCACAAGCAGACTAACAAACCAAGGAAAGAATACAAGACTGAAACTGCTTTCACAGAGCTGCAGATTTCAGGGGTTTCAGACAGGACATGGCATGGCACAGATAGTAAATCCCAGCTGTGTTTAAACTCCATAAGAATGATATATTCCCATTTCCTTCAAGAAGCTTTCCTTGTAAGATGTTTTGCTAATTCCTTTCAGCCCCCACTACTTCAATTTTCCTCCCTTCTCTCTCCTGCTGCACCCTGGGGGCTGCCAGAGGTTTTCCCTGGCCCAGCCTTGGCTGCTGACCTGCACAGCCTCAGGTGCATTCCAGAGGGAATGCCCCGCTCCAGCAGCTTTCACTCTCTCTTCTTTATGTTCACACTTCTAAAAGGTATTTCCTGAGCATAGAGAAAAGAACCAGCATGACATGGAAGTTGTTTTATGCATGGCTACATAGTGCAATGAGCAGAAAGCCATCCTTACTCAACACTGCTCTTTAATTATGCCCCTTTTGTTGCTGCAGAGTAAATCATTCATAAGTTTAGCATTAGGGAACTGGCAATGACTTATTAGCTACATCATAAAGTGTGAGCAAAACTGTTATTAAAAATATTCATTCATTTTTCTATTTAAATACTATACACTGATTCCATAGTCCAGAAAATACTTCAGCCACGTAACCAAGGCAACAGGAGCTGCTGTGCAGCTCAATCCTTCTATGTCTGAATTCTGGATTTGCCGTTTCTGTTGTAAAATGGAAAGAATATCTGTGTTGTGTAGGCATTATAAAGATTGTGTGTGTATCCGCATACACATATTTATACTGACACGTATATGAATGGAAATTACCAAGGCTGAAGTTATATGTTTTTTTTAAATATCAAACTCAAAATTCTCAACTAAATAAAAATGAAGATGTTTTCTATTTGCAGAAGAAGTCCTCACTCTAGCAAAGCTCATCTACCAAAATTACACATGGATCTATATTTACTAATGTATTTGTGGTATTTAATTATACAATCCTTATGAAGCACTTAGAAAAAAACCTCATGCCAAATGTTCAAATTCAGTTGGATGTGGGTACACTCTACCAGATATTATAAATAAATTAAACTCATTAGTGCCTGGATGAAAGCAGGAGCTCATAATAGAAATCTTTTAAGAGTTAAGCCTCCAAAAGTATTTAATAGTGTTCAGGAGAAATGTTCATATAACTTTATGTCATTTATCCCACACAAAGATAACTTTTTAGGTTCCTAAATACACTTGTAAAGAACAAAGCATTTCTTCCTTCTAAAGAGGGATTTGCCTTCACACTAAATTACCTGTACATTCATCAAATTGGATAGATCATATCTATCTTTTCCAGGATTAAATGGAAAACCATTTTCAGTGAGTGACTGATACATAAATACTTTTGATAGCTGCTACTTAACTCTTCTAATGTTATTTTTTAGGATGCTTTCCTGGTGTAGCAGAAATTATACTAAAACACTCATTATTCCTATTTCTGTAGAACACACGCACTTCAACTTTTACCACATGCTAATATTACTTTGTGGAAGACCTCCACCAGAAGACATTGCAACATCTGTCTGATCTATTTATGAAGCCAGCAATGCTATAATACTCCAGGGATACCTAAAGATTAAACATTTACCACCACTGAGATGACTCAGTATCTGCATTATTTGGTATTTATAAGAACAGCAATACACAAGAACCCCACAAGAAAACAGATGGATATCACAAACAGATCTTCATTATGGAAGAAAAAAGATGCTCAAAATTACAGACATCCCTTGTAGATATATTGCTGGAGAAAAATATGATAAAACAAAACAATAATCTGGTTCCATGCAATATGCTGAAATGAGAGATATCTGAAAAAAATCAAATTCATTTAAAATGTTCAAAATCAAAAAGTGAAACTGCGAAACTCTGCTGGTACTCAAGAAAACTTGTAACAATAGTTCCAGCCTAATATCACCGCAATACAGTGGTAAATAAACTAATTCCTTTCCCTTGGAATTCGTTTATTTACTATGCTACATTCTAGAGCTCGTCTCCCCCTTCACTTCATGTAGTATTTTCTCTGCATTTCTTTTACTGGTGCTTTACTAAGTCCTCTAATAACATGAAACACTACTACTGTGATTCTGTGATTGTCAAATTTTGGTTACCCTTGATATTTTACAAATCCAAATCTCTAAGGACAAAACATTACACTCACCAACATCACATATATCAACCCAATAGATATATTTAATTTTAAATAGTATTGTAAAACACAGATTTAGACAAGCCCTGTACAGGTAAAACTGAAGAATATAATAGTATCATATCCTGAAAGGAAATTAAAAGGTGCTATTTGTGTGATATTCACAATTACTAACAAACTATCAATGGAGAAAACTGGAATCTTGAAGAGTGAATCAAGTAGATTAATTATATATAATATGCAGTATCTTCCCATTCACCTTGAAAATTATTTTCATATATACAGAAATTGTAAGAACAATCCTAATCTAGGTATGATGGCGGAAGTTTGGGCAGTGGGTGCCAATTCTAAGAAAAAAATATACGAAACTAAGTTTAAAATACCCATTCATCTTCTCTAACAGGTAGAAGTGAAAACCTGGGTGTCCTGGATGTTTTGGATGCTTGGAAGAGACAGTCTGCCCTACAAAGAGATCTCTATCCAACAAAATCATTATTGACTGGAAACATCCACAAGCACCATCTTTGGGAACCTTCCTACTTGGGTTTCCTCATGTAAGGCTACACTCAGTTTAGATTGGTCCACCCAATTTGAATGAATATGGAAAAAAACCAATACCCCCTTACCCAGGGAGTATTCATGTGTTAAGATACTAAGCAATGTCCCCAAGCAGGAATCAAACAAGGTGCTCAACCCACACAGAGTGAGAAACAATTCCTGCCCTGAAGAATGTAAGCAAAAGAGAATTCAAGAGAGAAAATGCACATCAAAATGAGAAGCAGCTGGCAGGTCAACAGCACAGCAACATCAAAACAGTGTCCAACTTGCACTTGAGAAAGCACTGGACTCTCCTCAAATCAGTGGGAACTTGTATCGATCCAAGGCAGAACGTGACACCTTTCCTCTGCAGGTCTGCCAGAAGAGAGCACCATGCACGCCTCAAATACCCTGCTCTCAGCTGACAGTCTTCAGGTGGAAACACAGCTAGAAAGCCAACTTTGCCTCCTTACCACTGTGGAAACTTTACCACTGTAGGAGGCCTTTTTAAGACTTGAACTGCTTAGCAGCTCCCTGGTGTTCAGTAAAGTTTACAAAAGGCCAAAAGCATCTTAAGAAGCTGAGAAAATATGTTTATTTTTATAAAACCTTTAGAAGTTATGACTTGTAGAATCCATTCATACCCTCTTTCTCCCTTCTATCCTTCTATTTCTCCCAACTGAGGACATATCCTCTTACTTTCTCATCTTTTCTTCCTTTAACAAAATAATATTACACATGAGAGCCTGAAGTACCGGGGTTTTTTTATTTAATGTATCAGTGATGCAATACTAAATGCCCAGCCCATTTTTACATAAAAGAGGATATGTGAAAAGTCACAAATAAAGCCACCCTGGAGACAGAAGTGCTAGGCTTGTCACACATATTGTATAAACCAGCCTCTGCCGCCTATTCCATATTTGATTTCTGGAAAGCTTATTTTTCTGCATCCTCAATAGGATCATAGCACAATCCAAGTTAGGACAGACCTGAGGAGGCAATTCTTTCAGTTAGACAGAATGAAACTCATTCCAAAGAAGGAGACAGACATACATTTTAAAATTTTTAATTCTATAGCTTCTGCTTTGTATAAGGATTAATAATAACTCTTAAAAGCTTATCCAGTATTGCAGAGGAATACAATCTTTCACTAAGAAGCATGCATGCTACTATAAGCATTATACAAACAGTACTCCACTAAAGAAATACCTCTCAGGCTAGCAAACAATGAAACTGAAATTATTTATGGTGATGGTAAGGGTGCCCCACAAACTGTGGTGGAGCAGAATCTGTGCAGCACAGTGAAGGGTTTACACCAGCAGTGAAGGAATAAAAAGATGCACAGACTTCCAGAAAAGAAAGTCTGGACTTCAAGTTTCACTGCTCAGAAGAGAGAACAACACTTTAATTGGAAATGATCCAGGAAGCATCCACTTACAGAAAGAAAAGGAGGATGGCCAGAGAGCAGTGGGTACCCAAATTATGATGTGTGTCATTAAAGCTAAAATTTGGACTGGAAAGAAAGTTGTATAAAATTGTAGACAACCATCAGCCAGAGTATTTGGGTTCAGATAGAGTATTTCTCGCTCCACAAACAAGTCTATTTCCAGGCAGAGAGAGCTGGGGCTGTTCAGTCTGGAGAAGACAAGGCTCCAGGGAGACCTTCCAGTACCTAAAGGGCGGTCAAGGAGAGCAGGAGGGACTTTTCACAAGGGTGTGTAGTGACCAGACAAGAGGAATGGCATTAAATGAAGAGGGATGGATTTACATTAGATACTATGAAGAAATTCCTCACTGGGAGGGAGCTGAAGCACTGGAACAGGGAGGTTGTGGACTCCCCATCCCTGGACATGTTCAAGGCCAGGTAGGATGCAGCTCTGAGCAGCCTGGTCTAGTGCAAGGTGTCCCTGCCCATAGCAACAGGGGTTGGAACCAGATAAACTTGACAGCCCCTTCCAATCCAAAGCACTCTATGATTCTGTGATTTTAAGTCCTTTCCTTGGAACAAGGTCAAGCTCTAATTCATCCTGTGTTACATAGGCTCTGAAATGGCACTCACAAGGCTACCACTATCCATTAACCTCAACAAATGCTACTCAAAAGCTGAGAAATCAGAGCAATGCCACAGAATTTCAGATATCTACAAAATCACAACCCAACATCAATTACAAATTAACATAACATGCAGGGAGGGTTAATATAGGCTTTCATTCAATGAAAGGAAACACACAGAAAATGGAGAGATCCTGACAGAAACAATTATCTGGTATCTCAGTGAAAAAGAAGCAGAATTCATCTTTTCTAATGGATTAGAAGGCACATCACTGGCAGCAGCAAAAGCCAAACCCAACACAAGAACATCTTTGATTGATTCACTGTCTGGTCTTGTTACTGTGAAACTCTTGTGAATTTACTATGCACTACAATCAGGAATATACAGTTAAACATGATTCCTCACCTAGGGGAAAAAAGAAAAACCCACAGGGGTCTTGTCTTCAGTTTTCAGGCCTGAAAAGCCCTCAATACTTAGTTAGACCATATCAATAATCAATAATTCATGATTCAAAAATCCTCCATTAGGAGCAACTCTGCAGAAAACTTTTGTGAGAGTTTTAAAACAGATGGGTCACCTTCCCTCGCTTCATACAAGAGTATTTTCTTACACAAAAGTTCAAAGCTCATCATGGTTTTAGTTTATCTTTACAATGATACTGAATATATTCATTGCCCTGTTACCTCCCAACACAGTAATTTCAAGAAACAAAGAAGTCAATTGCCAAATCCTGCAGCACACTCTTTTTATCAGACTAATGAATTACCCAAAACTTCTGTCAAATGTGGTACTGAATTTCTCCAAACAAGAAAAAAAACTTGACAAACTCGGAGTGAGGCCAGAAGGAAGTAAAGGAAACTCCGATATGGTTGATTAAATAGCTCATTACTCCAAAGCTACACATATTTCACTTAACCTTTAAAATCACTCAGTTCTTAAGCCCAGTTAAATGTAACACTGAGTTACAGCTCTCATTCACCTGCATTTCACTGTACTGCTTATATACAGTTTGATTCAGAACTTCTTCTAGACCAAAGCTTCAGGTTTATTTAACAACACACATTACTAGTCTTTATTATATATGTCCTATTTGCAATGTATCTATAGGATTATCGGCAACCTGAAAGCCAATTTGCATTTCACTGAAAACAAAGCAGTAAGAGACAAAGGTGACTTCCTCTGAGCCGAATTAGCTGGCACAGTACTTTGAAGCATGTCTATTTTCCCTAAAAAATAGAAAATCCAGAAGACTTAGAAACACTGAAGATGACTCCCACTCAACAAAACCCACAGCTTTCAGCTAACAAAGCCTCCTTCAGCTACACATGCACCAAATTTCCTAATACCTTTGGGATTTCCTAAAAACATGGAGCCTCTTATTTTGCATAGTATATACAAATACAATACCAGTATAAAATGCAAAGTTCAAGCTATTAATGCCTCCAGTGCTCCACTACTGTCTCTGTGGTAAATACATCCCTCAGAAGGTTTGCCTTCGCCCTGTGATGCAGATTGTCTTGGAGCAAGGGAGAAGCTTGACAGTTCCATGGCCTGTCTTCCCAACACACTCACTTTCTGATCTCTAACCAGCCCTACACCAAACATATGCACTCTTGGGGACTTGAACTAAAATGAGCTTAGGGCTTATTCAACTAATTAGCAAGCAACTCCTAATTTCAGCAGTGCTGCACTGCTGTACTGTTTACACCACAAAACCACACACACCCCAAAAATAAATAAATAAAGCATTGATGAGGAGGCACCTCAAATCCTTTGTTCAGTTTTGGGCCCCTCCCTACAAGAAAGACATTGAGGGGCTGGAGAGGGTCTAGAGAAGGGCAAGGGAGCCGAGGAAGGGGCTGGAGCACAAGTCTTATGAGGAGCAGCTGAGGGTGTTTATCCTGGAGAAAAGGATGCTCAGGGGACACCTCACCACTCTCTACAACTACCTGTAGGAGGTTGGAGCAAGATGGGTGTCAGCCTCTTCTCCCAAGTAACAAGCAATGGGACAAGACAAAACAGCCTCAAGCTGCCCCAGAGGAGATTTAAATTGAATATTTCAAAGAAATTATTGACCAAACTAGTTGTGAGACACTGTAACCCTCTGTCCAGAGAAATGTTTGAGTCACCATCCCTGAAGGTATTTTTAAAATGCTTAGATGAGGTGCATAAGGACATGGTTTGATCATGGGCTTTGCAGTTGCTGGGTTAGTGGTTGGACTTAGAGATCTTAAAGGTCTTTTCCAACTCTTTCCAAGTAAACTCCGTGATTTTAAAGGGTAACAGTGTCAACTGGTGTGCTGTTAATCACACAGGCCAAGGAAAAACATGTATCTGAGAGGCTTGTGGTTATGTGGACATTATCACCAATATCACCTTACAGTCAAAATCCAGCTTCCATTCAAAAAGAAAAAAAAAAAAGAAAGAAAAATTCAAACTGATGAGATCCAAGTCAGGCACTTCATTTCCAAATGAGGAAACTTGGGCAGACTATGTTTCCACTCACTCTTCAGCCTTTCCTGGCTTGCTTCCAGGTATCATCAGCCAAGCTGCATCTTTTTTTCAAATGAAAAAAAATGTTACACCAATAGGATCAGAGCTAATAATTGCTGGAAAATGAAAACTAGTAGAAAGAAAGACAAGGTAAAGAGGAATGCAATAAATAAATTTTAACATGTGGTGAAAAGCAAATGACACCTGAGAATGCACAAAGTCCATGCACAGATCCTGATCCCGAAAGCAACTGCCACAAAATCAGCTTCTGAGGACAGAATTCAACATAACCATTCTGCCTCCCCGTGTGACACAGGATGGAGGGTGCACCCATCAAATATTGCATGTCACCTCTCCAGAAGCTGTGTATTACCTCATCCAACTAGACTAGAAAAAGCTTTGATCTGTATTCAGGAGGAGAATACAGTATATCCAGTCTTCCTGACCAGGCAAGACATCTGAGATCCTTCCAGTATCATTGGCAGACCAAACCCTGAGTTTCCTCTCTGTCCTTTGAACATTTATGTGTGCAGCAAAGTCTGTATATACATAATTACTGGGTTGTGTGCCCTCCCCCCCAACACTTCAGAGAAAGATATTTTGCCAGAGATCATGTGCACATGCACACCTCCTGATTTGCTCTGAAGCTGAGCCAAAAACTGCAGAACAGACCACAACTGTCCAAATTATTCATGCAGCATATTTTCTGGCACAGCTGCAGAGCACACAGAGTGGGCTGCAGGCTGGATGAATGATTCTGGTAGTAACAACCTTCAATCACCATTTTTCTAGAGCTATTCTTAGCCCTTCCTCTGCTACCTTACAAGTCCTTAAATTTAGAGGATTACAACACTACAGTTCTTTTTGTGCAAGCAGGCTCTGTATACCCATAACACATGTAATGGAAATTTGCACAAAAGTGGTCCCAAAATTAGAACTTAAATCAACACTGGATAGAGATGCATATGAGAAATCAACAGAGTCAGAGGGGGGAAGTGTTTAAACGTTTTTATATACTGGATATTTCTTGTTTTCCTTAATGAAACATATGGACTAATATTCTAAATACTAATTCCAAGAAGCATCATTCCCAGAACCTCAGCCAAGCTGTAAGTTTGTCTTAACACCTTCCTGTTTTATGGCCATTGCTTTAAAGGCGGTCATTGAAAATTGCAATGCAGTGTTTGGCCAAGATCCACACTGGCACCTTCAGCTATGCCAGGCAGTTTCACATGCTCTGAAGGACTTCAACGGCCCATGGAAAGACCCAAAAGTCTACTTATATTTTCTCAATGTTTCTCTCTCTGAAGTGGGAGATGGTTCATAAATATCTTATTTGCTTTACATCCTATACTCTTATCCTCATTTGCCACTTATTTTCCTCTCCCATCTACTTTTTCTTAGGGAGCCCTGTCCATGTCAGCTAAATGAAGAGAAGACTGAGAGGTCATTTGATTACCAGAAATAAGTACTTACTCTCTGAGAAGGAGATCTGGTAGCAAACCCTTTCCAAACTTGCTGATAGTAATGCAATAGGATCCAGCAGCTAACAATTAAAGCTAGATCAATTCAACCTTGAAACAGTCTGCAATTTCCTAGCAGCGACTGCAGCTGAACCTTGGAACAGTTTACTGGGAAAGACAGAGGGCAAATCTTTGTCACATGACGTGCTTGTAAAGTGGAGGCTTTAATTTAGCTCTGGAAGAATTTATAAAATGGTTGTGAAGTGGAAAGCATTTCTTTCTGGGGTCTCCATCTCTTGATCTACAAATTTATTTCTTAACTTTTTTGTGAGCCACAGGGAGAAGGTACTTTTTAATATCCAAACCATGTTTCTTAGACAAAAGTTGCCAGATGACCTGCACAACACTTTAAACACAGATCTGGTAAAGGAACTGATTATTTCATCCAGTTAGACTTAAATCCTTGGTTTGCATTTTAGCACATATTTTGGCCAGGGAGCAGAATGTTAAATAAAGGCTTATTTTGGTTTTCTCTGTTACATGGATTGTCTGAGGATCTCACACCCCACAGCCAGGCCCTGGGCATTACTGAGCACCCTGTCCCATCTGGTTTCTAACCACACAACTGGTCAGTGTAACACCACTGTGGTCAGGGCAATGTCTGCCTGAAACCAAACTGACACCGACTGACTGACTTTCAGGAGATCAGACTAAAGCCCCAGTAATCCCATTAAACCCCAAATACTACAAAATCACAAAAAAGAACGTTCATCTGCATATCACATATGGCACAAGGCAATCAAAAATTGCATGCCATGTTAACCTGGGCAAAATATTAGCATTTTAATACACAGGCATCTACAGCAATCAACAAGAAAATAACAGCTAGAAGAATATTCTGCGTAGTAACACAAAAGTTACTTTGTTTTCAAAAGTAAAGTCCAAGATGGGAAGCTTTAGTATTCATTTCAGCCATCCTCATATTTTTCCATATGAATAGGAAATTCTCTATCTTTTTTTTTTTTTACTTAAAACCTTTTCTCTAGGGTGAAAAAAATCCTTATAAGAACCCGCTTTAAAAAGATAATCTAGGGATTCTATTTTGTAAAAATAGAGCTGATTTTCAAAAGAGGAAGGAGTCTCACTTAAATTTCTCCAACATCTGCAACTGCAGATCTGATTAAGCATCTATGGAAATTAAGTAGGTACTTCAGCATTCTGCCAAACTGGACTGAAAAGTATACTTGGAGGATTTGGGATTTCACCTTCAAAACAGTTCAGGTCTTAAATGCACTCCACTGTAAAACACAGTCAGATTTATTGCTCAGTGTTCAAATTTGGCCCACGATTCTTTGACAACTTTTTTCAAGGCAAGGGCAAAACCTGCTTTTCTTCTGGCCAGAGTTTGCCAAAACACCCCTAATTTTCAGTCTCAAATTTCTACCACAGACGTAGCTAACTTTTGATGGGTGATAAAATATATTACACACTTTCCAATAAAACTATTCTGCAGCCCCCCAGTCCTGCACTGAGCCTCTGCCTGCAAGGTCCACATGAAAATGAGGAAAAAAGGTCTGGGAGACAGAGTTCAAAATTAAGTTTGCAACACCCTCTCAGTGTCTGAGATGAAACTAAACTTTTGCTTTGCAGTTCCTCTCA
This sequence comes from Campylorhamphus procurvoides, assembly GCA_013396655.1. Classification (NCBI taxonomy): domain Eukaryota; kingdom Metazoa; phylum Chordata; class Aves; order Passeriformes; family Dendrocolaptidae; genus Campylorhamphus; species Campylorhamphus procurvoides. Next base: position 1,038,643 of record WBMV01003263.1, on the reverse strand, counting down.
CATGCCTAAAGATCAATTTTAACAGAAACATATTTTAAAGACTGCTTTCATTTTATGAACCGAAGCTCAACAACATAGCCCTATAGATCTGTGTACTTGAATTAAAACCAATTGCTTCCTGAAAAGTACATCAGAGCCAGAATCTGAATGCTTGTGGTGTTTATTAAATCATTTCTTTTACCTTTCTTAAAGGAATTCCCATATACAATTTCCCATTCTGAAAGCTATTATCAACATAAATGCTTTATAAATACATTAAATACAAACATGTGTCTGATAGTGAGCTACCTACACACTTAATTTCACATACACATTTCACTAAATAACTATTCACAAGTGAAAGTGTAAACATGAGGACAGCCATGATGTCACCACAACAAGTTCTTATGGCTATGGAGTGTTCCTACACACTTAATGTGCTCCCTAAAAAAAATAATAAAAGACAACCACAGTCATCCTGACTTGGAGCCAATGATGTTACTTTATCTTAGGCTCTGTAGCAGATAATCCTGAGAAATCAAAACAAGAAATGATTTTTTCAAAAATGAGCATGATTTATAATGTGCACACTATGGAAGCAACAAAGAAACACAATCACATTTTAGATGAATTCCAACATTCTTTCTTAGCCTTACTTTTCTTCTGAGCATAGTAGCTATTGATTTTTTCCTCTCAGCCAGTTAAACAACTCCTTTCCCCCCCACACCAGTTTTTCTCACAACATTTATCTTCCTTATTCTGAAACACCTCATAAAACAACCAGAGCAAGTTACATAAGGTATTTTAAAGACCTCTCAAAGAATGCAGAAGTACATTAACAAACTTGGCATTTCGGTCCAAAAAAGTACAATGTTTATTGAATCACAACTGAGTGCATTTAATTGTCTACAAAACACTGTGGAAAAACCAAACGTACATCTTAGTTCAACTAAAACTCAGCACAGTGTGGGTCTACCTGCACCTTCCCCCTGCTGTAGGTCGTGATGAGTCACTGCTTTCTGGAAGAGCAGCCGGAGCAGCACCTGCAACTTGTCAATAGGCTGAAATGTGATTAGGGTATCCAAAGCTTTTCTCTGACAGCAAAGTCTTCCCTTACACAGAATTACTGCATGAAACCACTGACATAAAACAGCTTTTCTAAAGCAAGTATTGTTTCACCTCCACACTGAAAACAAAGCATAGACAGAATAAAAGGTTCTCACCACGGTCAATTTGTTTTTCTGCTGTTAAGGTAGCTTTGGGGAACCAATGGTTACAGATTTCCAGTCAGATTCTGCCTCTTCCTTTCCCCCAGTCCTTTCTCTCACTCTTGCAACAAGGACTGGCCTTGAACACAGCGATAGGAAAAGTTTAATACATTCCTGTAGGCCCTAATCAGGGGGACTGCTGCGTGCTAATAGGAACAACATTCTGGGCATCTACTATGGGTGAACTCTTACTTCTTCCCTGGATTTTTTCAAAACATCAGGCTATTGAATTATCCTCGTAAAACTGCACAAAAAACACAGTAAGAGTCAGCCAACTGGAGACACAATAATTATAAAATATTACATATATTTCCTGTACCCTTCGATGTCCTGACTTTAAGAGTTTCAAGATATTTATCTCAGAGGCTCCTTCTGAACCACAAAAGCTGACAAACTTTCCATCCACTTACCAAAATAACTGCAGTTTCCACTTCCTAAGAAGTCAAACAATAGTTTAGCTTATATTCCATTATCCTAATGAAGGCAAAAGAAAATTTACAGATATGTTCAGGCTTGCAACAAACTTCATCTTCCTTAAATTGATACCCTTTTCAATAAGCCTGGCACTTTTATGTGCTATTCTTTAATTCTCATGATCCAATCCATTTTATTGAACTACATTTTCGAAATTCCCTTCTTCCCATTCCTTTCACTTTTCTATTTCCCAGTGAAAATAAGCTGCTAATTGGCAACCAAGTATAACTGTAGAGCAAGTTAAGCACCAGCTACACCAAGTATTTACGATGATACTGTGACAAATTACTTCGATTTTGCAAAAGTGGTTCATGTCCCATGAAACTGCTTTATTGCCTCCACAGATTCCCAAAAGAAAGGGTATTCTAATTTTATTAGCTGATCTTCTTGTTATGAATTATACACCTGGTGTGTTATTTTGTAAGGCAAAACAGCTGCTGCCCTGTAAGCATTACCCAACGTTAAATTCCCATCCAGTATAACAGCAAGTCAATTCTGTGCCTCAAATGAGGCACTCACAGTCCAAGCAAAACATGTTAATTCAGGCAGACCAAAGGAACAGAGAGCACTGATACAAGTTAATGACTAAAAATCCTTATACAACTTATTTTCAAATTCTTTGCTGTGAGCAACTGACTCCAAGAAGACCATTGGATAGGAGAGCCAAAAGGATCAAAAAATGCAGAATTTTAGACACAAACACATTTCAGTAGGATCAGTTATGACAGTGAAGTTTGCCTATGTAGAGTTTCTAAGTGTTGATGCTAATCCTAATATTCAAAGCTAACAAAGTGAAAGAATACACAACAGGTTTCTGGACATCAAAAGTGCCAGAGGAGTTATTTTGTCCAGTAATTCAAACAAACACAATTATCTATGTCAAAAAGTTCCAAGGGCAGAGGCAATTAAAGTATCACAGTACTAAAAGAAACAGAAAAGGGTTTTCATTATTCAGGTATCTCAGTAGCTGCATGTTGGGGTGCTTCTATTTCTGCAACACTTATTTCTGCCTAAGTACATATAAATCACTTACATTTGCTTATTACTCACGCTCCTGGCTTCTGATAAAACTACTTTTTAAAACCTAATAAAGCATGGTGGATCATCTGAGACTGATGCTTAAAATTACCATACGCAGAAAGCGTTTTGAAAATTTTACAAATGTGTTCTCAGCTCAGAAATGGCTCTAACAATTTCATGATTTTGCTAAGAAAATCTTAGCTAAAATTAGTATTCTGTGTGTGGGTAGACCACTATATTTTTAATTTTTTGAAGAGACCAAAAAAAATTCTGTGTACTAAACTTGATCTTTTATGGCCCAATTCTATGAAAAAACCAGTAAAACTCACTTCAACTGATTAAAAAACCCCATAAGCACACCTGCAGCAAATGAGTTTGCAGAGTGAACCCAAACACTCCTTGCTCCATTTGCCTTGTTCTGGAAAGCAGCATCCCACTCTTACACTGAGGAAGAGAGGAAAAAAGTCTCAGTTGAATGTTCCTCCTCATTGCCAATGCACAGGAGCTGTTGGGGGGGAAAGCAGAAGCTCATCTGTGCCACCTCTGCCTGACACACGGGAGGAAATCTGACATCAAGGACTTCAGTCTCTCAGATGCAGCGCCCTTAAAAAAAACTTTACAGCACTAGCAGAGTTCAGCAACTGATATAAAAAAGGTGACCTGAGGCACCTGCAGCAGACCACGAAGAAGGGAGATGGAGCTGAATTCTAATGACATCCCCTCTTTTCTGAGAGCAGCTCTCCTTTGAGCTCACATTTTGACAGCCCTATGGCTGGCCAGCGTGGCTGGCTCCAGAGCTGTCCCCAACAACCAGAGGATTTCCTTCTAGTGAGCAATTTTTCTATTACCCTGTGCAAGGGTAATGAAAACTTCCCTTCACTCTCCAGGCTCTCACCCTTACTAGACCAAAAGAAGGCAAGAAAAGGATGACCAGTTCCATAAGAACAAATGGGTGAGCAGAGAACTGCAGAAAGCCAAAATCACTGGAGTTCTGAGGAAGGATGAGAATGACAAGCTAATTGCAGAGATGCCTGAAGACAAAACAGAGAGAAAGAGAGATGACGAAGGAAGGAAATCACTTTGGGTCATACAGGATGATAAGATAGGAAAACTTCAAAGAAAGTAATCAAAAGAATAATTTAAAGATAATGGATACATGACATTTCAGAATCCTGTTCTGTGGTTAAATTGATTAAAGTTCTGTGGTTTTTCAATTAAAAAGCCACATTAAACACACACAAATGATAATTAGGGGGAAAAGAATCTCACAATCTAATATTATGTAAAATCACTTGGACACTTACAACAAGTGAGTTGAATTTAAAATAATCAGTTCCATAATGGTTGAACTATCACTCAATAATTGGAAGGTAAGTCAAGTATAACTCTTTATAAAACACTCCTTCTAGAAAGGTGTGATACTTATGAAGCTTGAAAGCTTGATTGTGTTTTGGGGATCCATTACTTTCCCATCCTAAGTTTCAAAAGCAAACAGGAGAATGCATGCTGGCTTTGGGGTTTATGCCACCACCAAGACCAATAATTCAGTATTTGTAAAACAGAAGCAATAGTAAATTCCTTAACAGATTTAATGGAGGTTGCAACATTTAAGGAACAAAAGCACTGTTTATTTTACTACAGGCTTTTGAAAGTGAGATTAATTTGGGGGTTGGGACTGGATGATCTTTAAGGTCCATTCCAACCCCTTAACATTCTGTGATAAGGAAGAGGAAGCTGTTCACATTGAGACATCACTTGTCATGAAAGGCTTTCTCAGAAGCATTTACGGGAGTTCAGATTTCATTGCTCTGATTTAGAAGATTGTTCCATAGCTGAGTCCTTACAACAAAGGGCATTTTACCCGCAGTTCTTCAAGTGTTAATCCCAGGCTTTGCTAACTGCATTCTGCCAGATCCACACACCTAAGGGGTAGTTCACAGTCCTATTCATTCTTTCCACTATAAAATCCAATACAAAAAATTGTCCTGCATGGTCCAAGAGCAACAGTGCTATAAACACCTTTAGCTCTTTATTCCTTGGGACCGTTTCAGGTGTGAATGGATAAAAACTTAAATCAATTCAGGACTTAATTCAGTTTCTGCTAAATGTAAAACAGGTGATATTCTGTTCACCTCAGCCTTCTAGCCATGCTATTTATGACAAACTATAGGGAAGTGAAATATCACCTGCAGATGAAAACATGACTATAGCACCTAACTACAGCTTGGAATATTCATGATCTAAGAGATTGCACATGGATTACTTTTCATTTCAGATAAGTAACAAGAACTGAACTTTTAAGAGCTACAAAACCTTAACATTTTAGTGAGATAAAATGTCTTCACTCAAGTCTATCCAAGGTTTTACAAAGATCACAGAGCACATACAGTAACAGATACCCAGTGAGCAACTCAAAGTAGAATATTCACATGAGAAAACTTTTTCACCATATGCAGGAAATGTGAATATATCACGCAATACTTCTGCTAGTTTTCTGTAGCAAACTACTTCTCACCAAATTTTTAAACCAGTTTCTTAGCACATTGCATAGATCGAAGGAAAACTGTTCAGGTACACCAACAGGAGCAGATTATATCCTGTAAATCCATTTAGCAATTTAAGCTGTACTTGGCCTCATCTAAGAACTGTAAATTACAGTAGCCCAATTAGGCGTTACGTCCATCTACATTAGCTGGAACCAGGCACACAGGCATCTCCTTTTTCAGTAAATCTCAGAAAATATGAAAACAACAAGAAAAACAATAACTACAGTATCACACAAGACCACTTTCCTGTATTTAAATCGTTAAGCCCAGCACTTGGTTGAGAAGACTCATTTTTTTTCCTCCAGAAGATGCAAAACTTCCCTTAATTTCTCCCGCCTTGCAAGACACACCTTCTAGCCTTCAACAATCCACACTGGACTCAGCTTATCATCCGACAGTGAAAGCTTTCATTGCTGGTTTCCCAGGAGGTAACAAATGAGATTTACATTCAAAAGGTGTTTTGGATGGAGGAGGAGCAAAAGGACGAGGCACCCAGGCCAGCAAGGAGATCTGCTGTGGCACTGCCAGTGCTGGCCCTGCTGCTGTCAGACTGTAGGGGCAGTGAGAGACTTCACAACCCGTCCTGTACTAACAATTCCAATATTGATTTTTCAGGGGGCTACTTACATGAGTAAACATTAATCAATTTATGTTAGGATTGCAAATTAAGATCAAAATAATTATTTGACCAATAAGGCTTGCTTGCAGCCACAAGTCACAAAGCACATTCTGTAGAAAGCTAAATCCTTTACTCCTTCAGTCCTGCCTTTTGATTTCCAAAAGACACATAACCAGCTAAGGCACTAAGTCAATGCATATTTCCGATAACAAAGTCTTTGTTTAATATACAGATAGCCAAAACCATCTTAGGCATTAATAAAGGGATGTCATTGATTTAAAAATCACATTAATCTGTCAGAAAAATGTCCATGTATTAGAGCCAAAACCCCATTGAAATGACACAGAAGATTTAATGAAAAGTATTTCTATTTTTCCAGACTGAGCACTTGAGAATTTGTCAGTGCTTGTGTTTCATTCCCCCACAGCAGTCTCACATTGGTTTGGGTGAATTTTTATTAAAGCACTGGAAAGAAAAGCACTTCTGTGGTGACAATAACAACACAAACCCCAGAAAGGAGACACTGTGATGTGCACAAGACCTGATAACAGATTCAAAATGGACGGTAATGCTTTAAAAAGAAGAAAAAAAAAAAAGGCAGCCGTGTACTGAAGAAACAAAAACTGCTAGCTTTTTTTTCCTTAATAAAGGTCTGTCTTTCTACAGCTGGCAACTGATGAAGCTTGCACCAAGAGGTGTTGAACATATTTCTGTATCTATAGTACCTCAAACCCTTTACAAACTGAGATAAGCATAGGCAAGCTTTAAAAACCTCCTGCCTTCATGTTCTTAAAGCCTTGGCACTTAATTGTTCCAGTTAGTGATCTACTCTATCAAGAGGAGGCAAGTGTATCTCCAGCTGAATACAAATGAAAACCAGACTTCTTTGTAGTGTAGCTAAGCCAAAGTCTTTTACCTATTAACTTACCTTAGCTAGAAATCCAGTACTTCAGTCCATGCCTTTGCACGCAGTCAGTATCATTATCAGGATTAAGAGGAAATGAAACAACAATATAAAAGCAAATATTTCTTTCAAAACAGTGAGTCAGTTTTTAAAAGACACAGCTTTTCACTGAAAATGAGTGTTCTCAAAACTACAAGGCAAAATTAAACACAACACCCAACACAGTAGACAAACTTTTAAAAAACACCCAACAAAATTAAATCAAGAAAAATAAGGATAACAATTCAAACCAGTAATCAGCCCGCCTCTTAGAGCATCAAGTCTGACAATTGGACTTTGTTTACCTATTTATTATAAAGGTATCCATAAATCAACTCTGTAAAAAGCAGCCTTCCATAATTCGTAATACACACTATGTTTTACACAACGTCTAAGGAGGAAAAAAAACAAAATAACCTTCTCTCTCAAGAACAAAAAAGCCTACATATTTTGTATCAGGAACAAAAAGTACATCTAGACTGTTCTGTGCAACTAAATATGTGACACAAACTATGGCAAGAAGTGGGAATTGTCAGAGTTCTGTGGAACATTAAGGAGCGTGGCAATCTGCAAGCGCTGAGCAGCAGCCCCACGGTGTCTGCAGGGGTTCTCTACACCAACCTCTCATTTCAGAATGAAAAACATCAACCTGTCACACTTTACAGCCCAACACAGGACATATTACCCAAGTTCAGAGCAGGTTTATAGCACACACTTAGTCAAGTTAATAGGACTTGTTTATAAAAGTTGAGCTAGGTCAAAGTTACATTTTGCTGAGTTATTTCATTCCAAGGAAGTCAAAACACCTTTTAGGAAATGAACCAGAGAAGTGGTGACACATCTACACACTCAGAGATCATCTGGTGAACATTTGAGACAAAACCACCACATAAGACAACCAAGAACTCTGACATTTTTTCTATTTATTATACTTTGCTTACAAGATCCTAATGGCATTTTGGGAAGGACCAGATATTGCTCAACATGGCATTATTCAAAACATAAGTTAGTTATTATATGAAATAATGTGTGTGCATATGTATTTATTTTGTATACAGACACACAAATATGAAAAAACAATGTGTACTAAACTTTTAGAAGGGTTGCTTTCTCGTAAGTGACATTGGCTTCTTGGTTTTCTCTGCATAAACATCATTCAGCTGGAGCCTTTTCTTATCCAGAAACCTTCAACAGCAGGCCCAGAGAGCACACCACCACCACAGTCTTAAACAAAGAAAACACACCGTTCAACAAGTACACCTTTTGAAGCTGGAATGCTACGGCGTAGCACTATGAAGCTCACATGCTCTTGAGAGAGCTAAGTCAAGGAATCACTCAGAGATGGACATAGGCCTTCTCTGACAATCAGGGTCCAAAGGGAGCTGTTGGTTTTGTAATTTTTTAATCACTATTTTGCCAGTACTCAGTATCTGTAATATCCAGTGCCTTTAATATGAGGCACCTAATGAATTCTCACTTTTGAGCACTTGTTCAGCAGGATCCTCACAGATCTCACTGCTTCCCACCACTCACCATCACGTGCTGCAGCATCAGCTGCCACATTTATTCCTGGAAAACTCCTTTTTCCTACTGTGGCTACTCTATCTGACAAGGATCAGTCAGAATTTTCTTTCTTTAAAGATGCTGCTGGTCATTCCTGGAAGAAAATGAAACTTACTGCTGCATGCTTTGGGCTCATCTAATTACAATACTAGCCTTCAGGGAATTCTTAAACTAATGACATTGGATTTGTCAAGCACAAAAACTTTTAATCTGATTTTTCAAGTGGATCCTAGCCAATGGATCCTGGCCATCACAGCACTTAACAAAACACATTGGAGTGTCCTCCATGCAATATTTAGGTGGGCTTCTTAAGGAAATGTTAATTTTTGTTACCTAATGTCTTCCTCCAGTGAGTAATACAAGGCATATAGGGATATTAGCAATGCTATTAAATTTTTTGTGACTAACAGTCTACAAGTCAAATTATATGTGTGTGTATACAAAGCTTCACAAATGAACAGAGGCACACACTTCAAGAGCTCTTATGTATGAACAACTCCCCAGTTTGTCTGCTGATCTCATGATGCAGCATCAACACACACTAGGCTCAACAGTACAGTTATTTTTTACTTTATTTCAACATCCTAGTCTTTATTTTTAATATTTTTCTTCATTTTCAGTGCTACTACAAGGAACAAAACTCCAAACTATTAATTATGTCACAATGAGTCTTAATGCCCTCCAAAAGCAAACAGTTCAGATGACCCATCAATCACCCACTTTTGGGTACTTCCTTAGTTCTAAAGGGCAAATACTGCACTATTTCAGCCATTAAGTTAGGTTTAACTGTACTAACTGGGTATTTTGGTCAAATAATGATTGATTTACACTTCAATTTCAAATTCCTTTCAATTATTACTGCTTTGCATGCAAAAGCTGCAATTGTGCCATGTAGAAAGGTTGATAAACACACTTCAAAGAAAAGATCCTCTTTCAAAATTATGTCTCTTTCAAACAATTATTGTATATTTCTTTCAAACCTGCATACTTCAGGGCGAATTTACCAAACAACTTACAAAACACAAATGTTATTGTTCATTAAGCAACTGGTATCCACTAACTAGCCTTCCCCAGTCACCCAAAAATACAGTTATAACACAAAACTGCACAAAGGCAACAAAACACAAAACAGCAGCACAATCAAATGGCTAAATCCAACCCAGATTTAGCCTCAGTCACTTGTCATTTTCTTCCCAGTACTACCATGTACCATGAGAAGAAAGATCAGCTCTCCACATGCAGCACAGAGAGATATGAAGGCTGTGATTAGCTGTTGGCTTCAAAAGCTAAATTCATCCATTCTGTCAGCAGAACTTGGAAACCTAACACCATTATCCAAACAAATGATAGAATTCCTAGGTGTTAGAAGGGATGACAAACACATACACTCGTAACATGAGCGACTACATCCCTAACTAACACTCTGGGGCTTGCACTTCCAGTGAGAGTTCACAATCCTACCACAGTCCTTTAACACAGCTATCCAAAGTTGTATCGAAACACTCAATAGAGAGCAGGAAACTACTGTGCTACTTTCTCCAAGTATGTGAGCAATTTTAGGACAATACACAGATTTCAAGCACTGATGTCTACATTTCTGTAAAAAAATAGGAAGAAAAATTAAAAAGCATTACTTGAGCTCTTCTACAAGTACTACAGTATTTGATCATCACATCCTACTCTCCATCTTGTCCCACAACGACATGCCCTTGTAACATACGTCAGTGCTGCACAAAGCTTTATCACCATCTTCCTGCCAGTGAAACAGGTATTTTCAACCTTTTCCTCAATATCACAGATATCCCAATGGATCTCAAACAAGCTGCCATGGAAGAATGTCACAGAAGCCCTGTATCATTGTCTATATAAACCATGCAGTTTACTTCAATTTTAATGAAAATTACATGGAACTTTTCCTAGCTACTAAACTCAACATAAAAAATAATAGTTGATCACATTCTCATTTTGCAAAGGGGCCTGATATGATTAGAGAAACACCGCATACACCACCAATTAGCTTCAAAGCACCAAAACACAGGCTCACAAGTTTGCAAGAGTACATCTCCCTTCCCTTTAGGTTAGAGAACTTCTACATAAAAGGTTCAATTCAGTTCCATCTGTTGGGCAATGAAAATAATACTCTTCCTACTAGTGAGTAACTTCACTCCAGCCTCTCCCCCATGTTAATGCAACCAAAGATCAGCAACAGATGATGTGAAGTCAAAGGCTATGACCATGCCATGACGACAGCAGGATCAAACAAAATTAGGCTCAACTCCTAACAGCATTCCATACCATGAAAGGCAGCATTGTTGGATACAGTCTCAAAGGAGGAGTTTTGAACATGCTACTAAATTTTAAGCACATATTTACATCTCATTTGTGACGATTCAATAACATTACCCAAAGAGGTGTTTCACTAGCCAATGGAGTAAATACAATATCCAAAGCATCCTGCTTAATTCAAGTTCTTCTCAGGAAATCTGACAAAACAGTGTATTGTTTCTGGCTGGCAGCCACTGTACTATCACAGAGCTTCTTATAGGTGTAACATTGTGAAATCTACCAGGTTGGAAAAAGCACTGAAAGCGTAAAACAAATAGAAATGCACATTAGCTAAACTGACACCAAAAACAAACAGCAAGGTCTTTAAGGAAGGCAGAGGGTCCTTGCAGAGCCTGGCAAATGCTGCAAGACAAACCAATTCCATAGTACTAACAAACCACGAATCTGCACTGGCACCACCAGAAGGCTGTTTATAAAGACAGTTGAACAGAAAGGAAGCGTTTCAACTTCAATTCTGTCAAGTTAAACTATTACCAAGCACAACTTTGTAAGTGGTCTCCAGTCAACCACATGAGCTCAGACCCCAGTTCAAGATGATGTAAGTAAGGACAGAAAGACAGGTAGCATCCATGGACTAGCATCTCACATCCACTGTGGGAGATCCTGCTGACACAAGAGCAACCACCACATTTTTGGAAATTTAGAGCCTGAACAAGAGTGCTGATTGAAAGGCACCATTAAGCTTGTTCCTTACATATGCTAATCCTGACATCACACCTTATGGCCCGATGCTGCAATCACAAACTATCATCTTATAAGGAAATTTTTTCCAAAAAAAGTCCAAGACCTGAACAAACAGCTCACCTGCTTATGGGCAGAAGGATTTTAATCCGTCCACGACATAGATTTCTTTCTGAACTTTAGTGCTGTGAATAGCACCTACTCACACAATTCTAATGGTTTTGCTTACTTATCTTAAAAAAGTAAGAAGACAATATAATTGTTTGGGGCAGAAAAAAAAAATCTAAAAAAGAAGTTTTTGAGTACAGAGGAAGTCACACTGCACACTGATGAAGCGAAGAAAGGTAAGGCCTCTGATGAGATTTGGGGTACTGGAGTGATAGAAACATTCCAATGCAATGTAGTGTAGTGCAAAGACTCCTTCACGCAGCATCCCAGAAAAAGGAGGAAAAAAAAAAAAAAGAAGAGATGTTATAAATATTCTCTCCATGCTCCTGATATATATGCAGGAACAAAATATGTGATAATAAATTATGTAACTATTACTGTCTACATATACTACACTCCCTTTATTTCGGCATCATACAGGCCAAAAAGGAATTTTATTTTTCTTGAATGCCCTGATTTGTAGTGCCGCGCATTGAAAAGGTTAAAACAAAAAACCCAAACGTACTAAGAAAAAATGAGGGCTGCTCATCAGAAAACAACCCACAGAACGGTGAGAACGCGAATATAAACCTATTTTTACACACACACACCGTCATTGTGCTGTATTTTGTACATACAGGAATAGAAACACACATTAAGCCCCACTGTTTTGAAAACAAAACGCTTGAAATCTGCAGTGATCTTTCTTCCCCGCCACGGACAGTGCTATACGGAACGCGGAGAGGAGGCTTATGCACAAATAAATAAACACACCGAACGGCGAGCGGAGGGAAGCGCGGAGGAAACAAACGCGGCGCACAAAGTGCTGCTGAACGCCTCCCCCGGGCAGGATACCCGTGACAATCCCGCGGCCCCGGAGCGATTTCAGCCGGGCCGAGGGGAGCCCTGCGGGTCTCCGGCGCGGCTCCCCAGCCTCCCGCACCCCGGAGGGGCCGCACCTGCCGCCCGCAGAGCGCCCCGCAGGGTGCCGGGATCCCCCCGGGACCCCCCAGCATCCCACCTGGGACCTTCCCGGACCCCCCGGCCGCGGCCCCCGCACTCACCTGGCCGAGGCGCGCAGTGCGGCCCCGGGGGAGGGATGGATGGAGGGGCGGATGGAGGGATGGAGGCAGGGCGAGCGGGCGGCTCCCGCACCGCACCGCTGCCTCTGCGGAGCCGGGCGGCGGCCGCAGTCACTCACCCACCCCGTCCTTGCGGCTCCCTCCGGTGCCGGTGTCGGTGTTGGCGGCCCCTCCGCGCCCACGGCGGGGCGAGCGCCTCCCG